>JABBWI010000375.1:0-60514 GCA_016647755.1 Suillus subluteus
AACAGGAAGGAAAAGTCGGATCACTTGTCAGTACATTGTCACGAAATTGGGCACAAAGGAGGACACATCTCACTCTTGTGCTTTTTGTTGAAGCTTCTCTGCATATTTAGATTCGTATGGAGGAGTCGACGGTCCTGCATGAATCCATCTAGCCACAGAAATATACCTGCAAGCTGATCGACTACAAACAATGGCACGAAGGTGTAAGGTGGCTGGAGAACTCTGGAGCCGTAGCATGGTGTACTGTAATTGGACTGTAAAGTTTTACGGTGGAAAGACGCCCACTACCGCGTAATTGCCCGATGGGGATTAAGCCTAGGCACAATAGGAAAGAATAGCTTAGTGTTGGCAACCACCTGCAACCACATATGGGACAAATAATTGCGATAGGCGTGCGCATTGTCTGGCAACTGGGCGTACAACCATCTTCACATCTCTTGTTTTCTTACTATCATCATCTAACGATACCAGCTCATCCGCAAGATACCCCATTCATTCAATCTATACTATCGTCATGAACACCTCCCCCGCACACAACTGCAAAGGCAGCTTCCTCACTCAACTCTTTGCGCTGCGCCGCAGGAATCAAAACACGCATGTCGAGCCCTACATTCATGATCCTGCCGCTGATGCACCACCACCTCCTCCTCCCAAAGATTACAACCGGGCATCAGCGTCTACGCGGCGACCGTTCCTGGGAGAAGAATACATTAACGAGAAGCCCCTCCTGTTCGATGTCGATCTTAACGTACTAGCGCGGTCACCGCAGCCTGCCTCGCAGCCAATTCCCGTCGTCCAGCAAACACCGCCACGGGTCCCTGTCAAGGCATATTCACCTCCTGCCATACCGTTGACGCCCGAAGAGAAAGCACGCCGTAGATTAGCTGCGCAGCGCCAATCCCAGCTGGAAAAAGAAGCTATATTGAGGGAAGAATACGAACGCCAAGAGACGAAACGACGTGAAAAATTGGAGCAAGAACGCCTAGAGCGTGAGGAAGAAGAGGAAAGGAAAGCAGTGTTGCAAGAGGAGCTGCGGGCTGCGGCGCTAAGAAAAGCTAGACTGGAGAGAGAGGAAAGAGAAATAGAAGAACAGCGATTGCAAGAGCTACGAGAGAGGAAACAGCTAGAGAAAGAGCGGAGGCTACAATATACGAAGGAAATGGAGCGGTGGCGAGCAGAGCAGATGCAACGCGCCGAGTCCCAATGCAGTGAAAAGGAGGAAGAGCGTAGAAGGTCAGTGGAAGGGAGACGCATGAGAGTTGCTCGCATGAACGAGGAAGTATTCTCCACCAACAGGGCAGATAAGATGGTAGGTTGGGTCACGGTACAAGCGCCCAACATGCTGGCGTGGAAGAGGCGATATTACAAATTTGAACTGGGCCATGCAGAATCCAAGATGCTGCTATACGGAAATCCAAGGGTGAGCTTAATTCATTCCTATTTCGTTCGAGTTTCACGAATGTCTAGGAGGTTGTTAAACCCCTCGACGTCCTCCCTCTGGACGGACAGATCAATTCGCTTGCAGAATGGTACGAGGGCTTCGAGGAACTAGAAGCGATCCCCCACTCGTTTGCTCTGCGCTTTGTTGATGGCGTCGAATGGCGGATGTTTGCAGATTCAGCAGAAGAGAAGGTACTAATCCATACTATTTGGGCTCGATTCTGGCTTACATGATAGTTAGGATCGACTGCTGGTGCTGCTGAGCGAGGCGGCAGGCATAATCTTGTGAATTATCTGTGAAATTTTTATTTGTTAACTTACAAGACACGACGAGGGATGATATAAATGTGTATTCCTAGTAGCAGAGCCCATATGTAGTTTTTTCTTGTCCTTCAGCTGGGTCAAATGACACATTCAATGTGAGCAAAGGTGAATACTGACATTCCAGTAGCCTTTACGGCGAGCTTGCAAGTGGATGCGGGGATTAGCACCTCAGTGTTAAATCTTCTAGTCTTAACTTGCGCCCAGAGCCTTGTCAATGATATAGCACCTCCGATATCAGCATTAGTAACAAAAATGAAATTTCAGCGCTTGCTCGAGGCTTCCATGGCAACTCATAAAAAGTTCGCTTGCTCGAGCATTCCATGGCTAGCGACTTAGTATACAAGAGTTCTGGCGTTTGATCGTCAAAGATAAAAGGGAAATATATGCTGAAATAAACTCTCCTCAAGTAACGTTTTGCAGTCAAAGCAAAGTTTCCAACGACGTACAAGGAAATCGTCTAGTCAATCGCTTTCATGCTCTTCAAGTTGAAGCTTGCTTGCAAGAAGCTGGACAAACTAAATTGAATACCCGCGGGCGTCTACCAAACATAACCAAACAGTGACATTCATTCGCTTCTGCCAGCTAAAAAGCACTTCACGTCCTTGCTAGTGGAATGTTTTCAGTGATCGTGCGCAGCGCAGCTCAACGACGCGCTCTCCCGGCACTCCGTCACTTTTCAACACCACCCCCGTCACCTCCTCAAAATCCCCTTCCTCCACCCCCGACGTCACTCCCAAGCCTTGACTTCCAACCCGCGGAACCAGAGCCAGAAAAGACTCAGCGCACCGGTGCAAAATCGTCCAAGGACTCGCTGTCGAGTATAGAGCGAAAAAGACGGTTTTTAGGACGTCTATCTCTCGGTGTACTCGCAGTTGCTCTTGGTGTGCAAGTCGTGTATCTCGGTAGAGATTGGGAAACGGATGAGTTAAAAGAACGAAAACAGGTGCGTCCATAGTTGGAACCCTTGTTCAGCGCTTATTGATTTCAAAAAAGACGGTGGAGGAGGCTCCGTCAGGAAGGTGGGAACGAACGAAGTCGAGGTTTTGGGAGCTGTTCGATGTACGTGACACAGCTAATCCCGTGGCACACCAGCTCATAAACTTATTAATCATGTCAACAGTACTTCAACAAACCCCAATGGCCAGAACTACTCCCGCCACCTCTCCCAGCTCCCCATCAAAAACCGTACACCCTCTTGCTATCCATGGATGATCTCATTATCACGTCAACTTGGGATGTAGGTTGGCTCGTTCAAGTTATGAGCATCGCTGATGATATTTCTCTTCAGCGACAGCAAGGATGGCGGACAGCCAAACGCCCCGGCGTTGATTATTTCCTTGCCTACCTGTCTCAGTTCTATGAAATTGTGATATTTACAACCCAACACCATTATGTGCGTATTATCCCCATTACCACAAGAGTCGACGCTCAAAACCAACAGACCGCCATGCCCATAATTGAGAAACTCGACCCATATAATTTCTTCATCACCTATAAGCTTTTCCGCGAAGCCACACGATCAGTGGACGGTAAAATCGTCAAGGTAACTCTCATCATCCGTTAAACTTCCACTTACCTCCATCGTCGACTATGCGTTAAAACCTTGTCTTCTCCCAGGACCTTTCTTATCTCAATCGTGACCTCTCGAAAGTCATCCTTCTTGATACGCATCCGGAACATGTAAGCTCACATCCCGAGAACGCCGTCATCGTCCCCAAATGGACCGGTGCACCCGGAGACAAGGGCTTGATTGCCATGATCCCCTTCTTGGAGTGTATGTTCACACCTTTGACTCTTCTCAGTTAACCTTAATCGAATTTTCTCGTATAGCCATTGCAATTTACAAATCTCCTGACGTACGACCCATTCTCCAAGCGTATGCTGGAAAAGATATTCCTATCGAATACGCGGAGAAGGAGGCAGAAGCAAAGCAAAAGCATATCGAGGAGTGGAAGAGCAAGGCGCGTGGATTATCCAAAGGCGGGTTTACGTTGAGCGGCATGTTCGGTGGTCCGAGTGAAGTCAGTTTGTTCTCATCCTCTTTACGTGCCATGACTGACTCTACTATTCTGCAGTCCTCGCGCTCGCCTGTCCCTTTGACATACCTCGAGCAGAAACGCCTTGAGGCCCAGCGGCAGTATAAAGAGGAGCAGCTGTACATTGCGACGCACAAGGATGAGTTTGAACGGCTGTTGAGGAGGATAGGCAAGCGATGGCGCGGAGATGAGCGGGAGTTTGTGGGGCGCGTTGGATGCGATGGCGGGGAAGAAGGCGGATATTGCGAAGGTGGACGCGGACGCGGATGCGAAGGGAACGAAGGTGCAGTGCAATAGGCTGATTGTGATGCACACAACTAGACTGGATTTATTTACATCTACGCACACATATTTGTTATTGTCATTATTGCTCTCCACTCTTGCACTGCAACGGTCACCCTTATAGTAGTATCGCCAGAATCCCTGCTCTCCGTCATGTGCCAGTCTTGAAGCCTTGAAGTTTGAAGTATTTGTGCTGGTGCTACTTTGAATACTCGCTTGACTTCCTTCAAGGTTAAGATCAGCCAACTTGAGGCCAGTTTGTCGTCCAATGTTTGACTACGAAATTGACTGCAGTACGGGTGAGTAAACCGCACTTGGATGCATTTGTGTTCATACTCGTGACATGCATGACTCTAGTCCCCAGCTGCACGCGCACTATCACACATTTATGGTCATTCCTTACGAGTCCGGTACTGCTAGTACATGTTCAAGCAGCTCGTGACGTGTCCGACCTTCTCCGAAGTCTCGTTTAGGTGGAACCTACATAACACAACAATACAATGTGCAGCTCGAAATTCCCTCGTAATTCGTCAGAACAGACAATCTTCTGTTTCCCAATCGGCAGGAGAGAGTTCATGTTAGGTAAAAAGGTCCGCCGGCCATCGGCTCTTATTTCAAGATCGAAGAAGAAGACAGTCTAAGAACCGCTGGATCTGCTGGCAGCTCACCACGATGTCCACGCAGTTTTTTATCAACCTCTATCCACCAGCAGCTCCATCAGGCTTCTCGAATTGGCAAATTTGTTTCCACCTTACAATACGACCTCATCGAGATCAACCTTGAAAATAACCCCGTTTACGATGCGCTGTCCTTACCTGGCATCTGGGAAAACATCAAGCACGAGATCCGGAGTTGATTCAGAGTTTGGAGGATCTATCACTGTAATGGATGAAACTCGACGTAACTGCCAAACCTTAGAGATGGCGTGCTTCGTCCTGGAGCAGTTTCGCCAGGAAACGCTTATCTGGATTGATGCGATTTGCATCAATCAACAGGATCTGCAAGAACGCAGCGCCCAGGTCAATATGATGGGTCGCATCTTTCGCTCTGCAACCGCACGGTAGTAGTCTGGCTTGGAGAGCCACCGGGAGACTACGAAGATACCATTCGATTCATGGAGCGGCTGCCCTGTATTAAGGAGCAGCAGTCTGAAGTGTGTCAGACTATGAGGATGCTGCCGTCGCTACACTGCATGAATGAACCCCTCCCGCCTACAGAGGTGACTTGCTTTCTATCGGTGAATTCTTCTGCCAAACATGGTTCCAACGGTGTTGGATCATCCAAGAAACTGTTCTCGCTAGTACCATTGAGGTCTATAGTGGACCATCCGTATCCCCTGGGGTCTGCTGCAAATGCTGCGCGGCTCCTCGACGTGGTCCGCCGCCGGACCTTCTACTTCAAATCATGGCGGAGCGGATCCGCCACCATCTTCGGTTCAATCCCCATGATACTGCTTGCACGCGAGCACTGTCACCGCGGCAAGCTCTGGCAGCTTGAGACCCACCTTGCCCTGAGTCGCACCTACCAAGTCACCGACCAGCGTGATAAGATCTTTGCCCTACTTGGCATATCGGATAGGTCGTCGTTGGAATCCCCAGTGGTGGAACTCAGCGCGTTCAACGTGGATTACACTAAATCTGTCGAGCAAGTCTATACTGAGTGCAGTGCACAATTAGTCGAGGGTCGGGCAGGGTACTCTGTCCTCTCTATGGTGGAAGCCCGCTCATATCCTCCGCCTCGTCCCATCCCCTCGTGGGTGCCGGACTTCAGCGTTCCACCGAGCCCCCCACCACTCGCAATCCGTGGACAGTGCCCTTTTTCTGCAGGTGTATTCACCAGCCCTTTGCCTACCCGACCTACTATCTCCCTAATAGGAAAGAGTTGTACCTCCCCGCGGCCACACGACTGGGCCGCATTTCCCGTACGTCGGAGACAGGGGAAGAGATATGTTCCCTTGAGCGCATGACACATTTCTTCCGCTTGCTCGCTGATCCAGCTCTACGTCTCGCCAAATCTGCGACCCCAGCAGTAGAGGCACTATGGCGCACCCTCATTGCCGACCTCGCTGAAGAGCAGCACCCCGCGCCTGCCCGCCTTGGCACTTCATTTGACCAATGGATCGCCTACCTCGTTGTCCGCGCTCTTGACACTGCTTCCCGTGCTTCTGCCCATGCTGCTGATCATTTCCCCGACGGGGAATCTCCACCTGAACCTGCCCTCACATCCGATGCTGTGCGCGATTTTATAGCGACCGCCGATCACAATATGGGCCTACGGTCTGCTCCGCCAGAATACCGCCACTCCGACGTCCATGCTGCAGTGGTCGACTTCATAGCAGCATGGGATGGTGTAATGCCTTTGCGAGAGCTACTGGACGCGACGAGGGTGGCTGTGGCGGCAGGAGATAAGGCCCCACTGGAGGCGACGCACAGGTTTGTGGGAGCGTTCTCGTGGATGTGTTCCGCGAGACGAGTGTTCAGCACAGAGGAGGGAGATATTGGGATTGCACATCAAGGTGCGAGGGTTGGCGATGAGGTAGTGGTAGTGCCAGGGGCAGCGGTGCCGTTTGTGGTGAGGGAGGTTGAGGGTGGTGCCTATGCCTTGATTGGGGAGGCATTCGTGCATGGAGCCATGGACGGGGAGGCGCTGGAGGGGAAAGATCCATTGGCCTTGGAGGGTCTGCGCTTGGTGTGAGCACTGACCTTTGCATTACACCTGATTATGACGGATATCAAGAACTCAGTGCTATGTATTTCTAGAGGTTATGGTCGTGCTGAATTGTTTGCACATAGGTTTGTTGACATCCCACAAGTTAGGATATATTTACTCACCGCTCAGAGATCGTAGCTAGCGGCCGAAATTATACAAATCGTGGCCCTGAAAAACCAAGATTATTGCCTTCCTTGCACGCTCCCCGATCATGAAGCCACATCAGGATGTAAATCACGTGGGGTTTTCGGCACATCGAAACACATCGAAACCACGAGCATTCTGCTGGTGTATTCAATACCCTATGCATTCAGAATTTCATGTGTCCTGTCAGGCCTTCTTCGCAGTATTGCTCGTAGGGTCGTGATTTATTATGACGAGTCATAATTTTAATAAGGAACAACTCATTCCCGACTACATTAACTTGAACTTTCGAGACTAGTTTGGTGAAGATGATGCACATGGTTTGAAGGAATTGGGTGGGTGTCGATAAAAATCCTGGGAACACATTGGACTTGGGTGATACTCATTCATCCACCGGGGGGCCTGTCGAGACTTAAAACATCCATGCTGCTAACTTCATGGTCAGACCGTGACTATGGCTTAGTGCAAGGTCGTTGAGTGGTGGCAAGAGGCCCAAATGCGGGTGGGACACGTACATCCCTGCGATGCGGCAGTCGTAACTTACAAAAATGTCAAAGAATACGACGTTCCGGGTACATGCAGAGTGGGAGACCGCTAGGAGCGCACTAGAAGCTACCATAAGTCAAGTGCGTTGACAGGCATCAACACTCAAAGCAACAGTGTTCTTCTCATAGCTGAAGCCAGTCCAAGTCGCCGACAGATATATCGATACAGCCCTATAAATGTTGTTGCCCAGGTATACAATAGCTCCGAGGACATCAGATTGTCTCGTGTCAATTCCCAGGCGGTAGCACATACACATTCATTGTTGACAGAGATCTAGTCAATCGAACACCTTGTGGTATTCGTGGGACTCCTCCAAGGCAACTCTGTCATTCACAAAAAAATAGGATATTAACTTGACTCAGCAGAAGGAAAAGTAGGTTGATTGACGGTTGACGTGTCTCGACTTGAGACAGCGGCCAACCTATGTAGGTGCTGGTAGTGCAATTACACGCGAAGCAATACGGAGACGAGGACAAAGGTTAGAAAGATAGTAGGGTGTAGCGAAGGACTGACGAAGTTTGTAGCTTGCCCTGCCGCCGTCCAGTCGCGTTACAGGCGGGCCAGCGGTAAAATAGCCCGGGCCCATCAGTAGATGGTGACATGCTGGAGAGCCCTGGTGAGAGTTTTTGTTGTAGGGGTTGACTGGCATAATAACCGTCCCGACACCCGTGCCTCGTGTGAGAAGTATGCATTCTGCGATAGTGAGGCGTTAATAACATTGTCAACCTTGGACTTCGAAAACATTGAAATTCGACTCGTAGCTGAGGTATCTCTGCAAATTATATGCCAGAAATTTCTGGCATTTTGCTGCGAAGTATATCGAGGTGATCACGATTGTTGTTTGACTTCATGTTGAAACGATTGAAGCTTTAAGATTCATGATGTGGCTGTGTCGAAATTGTTTTCAAAATCTTACTAGCTATGACTAATTCAATAGACTGTCTCCTTTTGTCTTCGCTTCAGTTCAGACAATATGACGATCTCTGCTGCCGTGATGGTGATGCCAACGAATGGTAACAATGGCAACATTCCCATTCATCTTTGTCCAGGTGGACTCCTTAAAGGAAAATACAGAAGGCAAAGTTGGATGCGTGACAGGTCGGTACATTCTACGTTGTCACGAAATCAGACACTAATCTCACCTTGTACTGTTCCTGAAGTTCATACGGAGGAGCTGACGTAGTCTAACCCCAGCCAGAATGTACCAGGTGATTAACGACCAATAGCAACACGGAGGCATGACAGCCAACCTGACTGGAGAACTTTGACAGCTCTGACACCATAACCATTCAACGTGATTGAAAGTTTTATGATCGAACGAACTCCCATTCCGCCCTGTAACAGCCTGTAACGATGGCCTACTAGGAGCCTATCGATCAAGATCTTGGCCAGGCATGCATACAGACATATTGCTCCATTATGTTTGGGATTGCATTGATAAATATGACATAGTATAGCCTCCTGATGAGCTTCATCGCACTTTTATGTATGTTGCCACATGCATGCCACGACACAGTTCTGTGTACTACCACACATTGCAACCACATTGTGACACGTACCCTTGTTGTTTCTGGTCGCGGCACGCCGCAGCCTGGTGCGAGCAGTGATCACAATTCATCAGCTGCAACTTGAATCTGCCACGTCGGATTTCAATAGCTCATCCCCGCATTTCCTTGGCTGGAGATCATGACCACTGCTGCTCACACGATGCGTCACCCGTTATTTTTCCTCGGCAATGCAATTTGGACCAGAAATGTGCATGCAAGGTTGCGCTGTGACTATAAATTAATCCTTGGGTTGTAGAGGAATAATATCCGTTCGTGGCTCTCCAGACAGTCAACTAAGTCTACCGTCACTCATTCGGCGAGATGGTACTGACGAGCATCATCAATGTGTCCAATGCTATCTTGAAAAAGAGTGCGTCCACAACGACAACTACTTAGCAGAGACACTGATATGGAACTCGTCATCTCGCACTACCTACAGGAAATGGTGACCCACCGTGAGGCCATAGTGATTCTGCCAACAAGTCTTCGAACCCAATATTTCTCTCATATCTCACAGGTTCGATGGTGGAGATGTCTCTTTCATTATTGTGGCATCTGCCATGGTATTTTTCATGATACCTGGTCTCGGTTCGCATATTTCTCTCTCTCTGACCTTTGGTTATATCCACTCACTTATGGTCACATTATTTCCAGCCTTTCTGTATTCTGGATTATCCAGAAGAAAGTCCGCATTGTCGCTTATCTGGGTAGTTTCTGCCAGCAATGCAGTCTGTATCTTTCAGTGGTACTTCTGGGGTTATTCTTTGGCATTTTCGCCAACTGCAACCAATGGATTCATCGGCAACTTGGCAAATTTTGGCCTGATAAACGTCCTCAACGAACCTTCCCCTGGTTCCCCTCTAATTCCTGCGCTATTATATGCACTATACCAAATGGAATTCGCATGTGTCACAGTAGGAATACTGGTGGGCGGGATCGCCGAGCGAGGTCGGGTACTCCCAGCCATGGTCATCACATTCTTTTGGATGACCTTGGTTTATTGCCCCCTTGCTTGCTGGGCGTGGAACATAAACGGCTGGGGTTATAAATTCGGTGTTCTTGATTTTGCAGGTTAATTGGTCCTTCCCTACTGCCGTCCAGATTTTCTGATATTCTGTGATTTACAAGGTGGAGGTCCCGTAGAAATTGGAAGCGGGGTAGGAGGTCTTGCCTATGCCTGGGTGCTTGGCCGCAGACAGGACAAGGAGCTCCAGAACTTCAGACCACACAATGTTTCCATGGTCAACTTGGGCACCTTTATCCTCTGGTTTGGCTGGCTAGGTTTTTAACGGCGGGAGCGCTTTTGGTGCAAACATGCGCGCCGTCATGGCCATGTGGAACTCTATGATCGCTGCTGCTTTTGGCGGTATCGTTTGGTGCCTCATCGACTACCGCCTGGAGCGGAAATACAGTATGGTCGGATTCTGTTCGGGAACCATTGCTGCTCTCGTTGCGGCCACGCCTGCTTCAGGCTACATCAAGCCCTGGGCAGCAATCGTTATGGGCATTTTCACCGGCGCTCTGTGTAACTACGCAACCAAATGTGAGACTACTGAATCATTCTGGAGTGCGGATGCTGACGCAACCTTCAGTGAAATTTCTTCTCGCAATAGATGATTCACTTGATCTTTTCGCTGAGCACGCTATTGGCGGGATCCTGGGTCTCATGACGAACGCATTTTTTGCCACAGAGGTCGTTATCGGCCTAGACGGCGTCAACACGAATGTCATCGGCGGTTGGGTCGACCACAATTGGAAGCAGCTTTATATCCAGTTCGCCTATGTCCTTGCGACATGCTTATATACATTCGTCGTCACTGCCCTGATTGTCCATTATGTCGACACAGTCCCTGGCCTCCACATACGCGTAGCAGCTGGGAGCGAGACAGTCGGTCTCGACGAGGTCGAGGTAGGCATGGATATACTCTTGAATGTTCCCTCAGCCTAACAAGATAACCCAGATCGGTGAATACGCGAATGACTATATCGAAATATGGCGTGACGTTCTGGAGCCGAACCCCATGGCCACCACAGATGCACGTGAATCAACGCTCGACACGATCACCTGTGCCGCTGGACGCAGCCAACCAACCCTTTCGCAAGAAATTTCAACGCGCAATTTGCGGGTTCATGACAATTTTGACTCGGATAAGTTTGAGAAGCCCGTTGAGCTGGAAGTACTGTCAGGGCGGGGCGAGGCCAGAGTCTCCGTAATTGCATGATGATATGGGCTTGGTCTTGGATTATTCACTGGGTGAACATCCATGATTTACCTTCGCCTATCGTTTTTATCACAAGCATTGTATGCGCTCGCTTTATTTCTTTTGACGCCACTAATTGCTACATCTGGAGTCGTTGACCCTATGACGAACGAATCTCATGCCTCACGTCACCCCAAATAATTTGTACACGCCGTAGCAGTACACACTTGCAATTTGCGACTTCAGATAGCATTATTGTCTTTATCGTGCACCGTCTGCGAGGTCGAATGAACGTTCTTTGAAACCTCAGTCACGCGGGTGGCAGCCAAGGGTCGACCTCCAATTGTAACGGCTTTCAGTACTTACTGGGGCTAGTAATCTAGCTCAACAAGATAGCCATCATCTCAAAGGTCCGATTGCAACCGTCAAGCGATGATGGGGATTGGGATATTGCTCACTTCCCTTCTGTACTCACTTGGCTATCAACACCCACAAGAAGAGGGAGTATCAAACGGGTAGTGTACAATTCCCTATAAATATATTGTGCAACAAGTTAAGTACGTCAGCTAGCACCTTACAATACTGGTGGGTCGAAATGTGGATATATCTCATCCTGGTAGCATATTCATGAGCGCTTGGACAATCTAACAATCCCAGCCGAGCACAAAGTCAGCTGGCGCTGCGGTTTGGGTTGCGTTTTCGGTTCCTGAGAGCAGAGCGCCACAAATGCCAGTTCCAAATTCTTCATGCAAGAGTAGATCGACGACGTTACGCGAGGCTAGGGTCTCGGTTTCCATAGTCGAGATGAACCTAGGCCAAGGTTGATGTCAGTATAAAAGCAAAAAGAAACAGCGTCATTCCAAACGTACGGCTCAAAAGCATTCACGTAGTAAAAGCCTTGATCGAGCTTGACAGGAGGAAATTCTGATGTAGGAAGCAACACAGGGTATGCCTGCCACTGATCACGTCGTTAGCATCCCAGCTTGCCCATGTAAACGGTAATGATTTACCAATTTCCTATATACCCAACTGACATTACCAAACACTGTCTCGAGCCATTCATCGGTGACACGATCTTTGGAGAAAATTTTCACGGTCGACTCAGGGTCTGTTACTGCGTCTCCTGCCGCTCCGTCCACCTTACGAACCTTCCCGTGGTAAGAAATTGAATTAAATTCGGGCTCCACCCCACCCGCTCGAGCACCCTCGTAGGTGGACAGAATTGTTGCTGGCACCTGAGCATTGGAGGCGAGGCCAAAGTACTCCGGCCTGGGGTGTTCGGAGCGTGTCGTTAGCAACGTGACGTGCAAATGCACATATGGCTGCGGAGGGATGAGTTCAGCCAGATCAGACGGCAGGATGATATCAGTCTGGTGGAAAGGTGCAGCAAGGATAACTCCCTGATACGTCTGGGAACCAGCCGATGTGTAGACAGTCCACAAAGAAGTGCCAGATTTCCGTTTGATCTCCTTGACCTAGCATATTGTCAGTGGTCAAACACAAATCTAAGAGAAAGAGACTCCAACATTCGTGTTCAAAAAGACCTTTGCTGTCGAATTCTCGAGAAATTGCTCAAATATGCGGAAATTTCCTGCTACAACACCAGATGCACCACTTGCTGCCATTGAAGCTGCGCCTCCGAGGGCGTGGATCTTGTCCACGTTCTGATGTAACGTCAGTTGACTGATATTGCAGTAAACTATTTGGAAAGTATGACACACCTGCCCGTAGTTGACACGCGTCGCTGCCTCAACAAGCTCTCGTGTAAAGAGTGGAACAACGCCATTACCTTCCCAAAAATCCGAGGCGGTTTGGTTAGTCAGGGACGCCCACTGGAACCTCTTTGAGAACACTGATAGATCATCCCAGCGAGGAGAGTCGGGGGTGTAGAAGTCGAGGAAACGGTCGATCACTGACTGGACACTGTATTCCTAATAAGTCCCGAATATTAAACGAGCGAGAGAAACTTACATAGCTTTCGTTTTAGTGGGTGCGGTGTAGCCATACCTCCATAACACCTTCAAGGTTGCCCACCAGCTTTTCAAATAGCTGCCGCTTTCTATCTTCGATGGCGTATAAAGTTTTGTAGGCAAATTTGTATCAAAAGCAGCTCACCACAAGCACGAAATTCTGGCCATCCCAAATACCAGTGTTTGAATCATCATCTTCGAAGGCTGTCAGGGTCAAGTTGAATTCCTTGGAAGCTCTCATTAGATTCTTGTTTGCGTCGACGAATATAGAAGCTCCTAGTTCCAACGGAGCAAACGTAGTATCATTGTAAGGATATACTACAGTGCTGCCTGCGGGCCGAATTTGTCAATAAGGATAAGCACTGCTCGACAGAAAGGAAACTAGAAACTTACGACCTCCGATATAATCTGAACGCTCATATACGTCAATTTCGACGTCAATTCCGAATCTTTCCTTCGCTTTAGATATCCAAAATGCAGCTGAGGAGCCTCCCGCGCCTGCACCAATGATGGCTACTCTTGGAGAAACATGAGCCTGTTCTATGTGGGCGGAGTCTTTTGACTTGAAAAGAGGAATGCTGAAGGGAAGTTGGAAAGCAAGGCTGGAGCAGACGAAAAGCGAGTATATGAGGAGACGGTGCATGACTTTCGATCTGAGTAGGAGTACATACAAACCAAGCATCTATTGCACAGCGAGGTCGTAAATATGTACAAACACAGTTTCACCAAAGCGTGTTTTCATACAATTAAAGTTTCATACGCGTATTTTCACTTAATTTATGATCGAGTGACTTTGTTCGACCAGGTACAAGGTGACTATTAGTACTACGTATACAACACCGTCGGGGAGACGACAAAGAGTGTGTGGGCCGATTAACCACTTACTGCATACTTCAGGTGCGCGGAGTCGGAACTTCGAGCTTTATTGTCGGAAGAATTCCGTGAACAGCTGCAGTATACCATGCTAGTACTATATCATCGTAGTGCAACCACAGAGGCCTATAGTAGCTTGGGGTATCGATAAGGTACGTACGAGTGACTCACCCGCGAGCTCACAGCTGGACCCCACGGGCCGAAACCACGTCTAGATTTCATAAATAAGCGTATATAGAAGGGCTGTAACTTGTACTGGTGTTCCCACTGGTACTACATCACTCTTCACCATCATATCAACGAGCAATTCGTGTCGACAATGGCAGCGACGACACCCCTGAGTCACATTTTCAAAATACCGTCAGAGATAATCGAACACGCTCTTACACTTTGCCATCCTCGCGACGTTGCATCGTTCTCACAGACCTGCCAGAAAGCACTCCGCCTAGTTTATGGGAGCCCAGATCAATATCTTTGGCGTCAATTATTCCTTCTCTTTCCCTTCGATGATCCTCTGCAGATCTCGTCCCCATTTCAGGAAGATGGTCAATTCAGCTGGAGGAAGGAGCTACACCGGCGAATGAAGGCGCAATCAATCGCCTGTCGCACAAGTTCAACGCTTGAGGACCTCTTGACGGCCATCGAAACCTTTATTTCTGTCGTGCGCAGCGCAGCTCCCGTCACATGGGGACATGAACGCGTTTCATCTCCCAATTTATTGTGGGTTGTCGAAGTGTTGCAGTCCACAAACATGCTTCGCTCTCCATTACTCTTCTCACAAGAGGGTAACCAACCGTTGGCTCGCCTGCGAGCATACCTTGCACTGACATTGGACGAGTACGATGATGATGACGTCGAAGGGAAGGAAAGATTGAAATCGATACGGATGAGGAGTCGCTGTCAGGTCTACGACCTACGGAATTACCATCAAGACAATGAATGGGGCCCATTCAACGTCACAACAGGAGAAGTGGATTGGACTCACATAGAGTCAATTATCAACGTTGTATCTATGAACCTTTCTGACCGTCCACATGATTGGCCGGATACAAGGCCGCGTTATGGGCTCGAAGCTACTCGAGCATACTCAGCACCCGGTACCACAGCACTAGCAACAGGTGATTGGGCTGGTATTGAAGGTCACTGGAGGAGATATGTCTGCTTCATGGATTATCGGTATGACTTTTGTTTCCCTTACTATTCGCCCAGCACTCAAGTATCTCACCAGAGACTTGTTTGGTGAGCATACTTGTAACCCGAGTTCTTACATTCATTCATATGTTCATCAGCATTCAATGTAATGATTTCCTTTGTGAGACTTACCCTGATATTCAAACATTCTGCAGTATGAAAACAGAGGACGCGGACAACAAGATGGCACCTACTTTGACACTCCAAATTTTGAAGAAGTTGCGCGCCTTGTTGAGCTCAAGCTGAGGCTCATAGACGCTCAGGAAATACCTGAAGTCTACATACTCGACCGCTTCCCTGATTCCCCGTACAAGCACTACCCGACCTTGTATTTCACTGGATCATCTTGGGGCATACAGGGTAACGAGGCGACTGTCGTTGGCTCTGTAGCCATGTCGGAAGGTGGCGTAGTACGATGGCGATTTGTGAGCCCTGTTATTATTACTCATTAAATACGAAACCGAAATGGATTGAGTTATCCCAGGCATCTATTGCCAATTCGCACATTCAATGGAGGTAAGTCGTAGGATGTTGCAATGTCCAAATGCTTATAATATACATTTTACCATAATATTCAGTTCCGAAGGGGTGCAAATTGGCGGCATCGCCAGTGCGTTTGGAGTAATAGGAACATGGACAGGAATTCATCATGATCATGGTAAGTATCTATTAGTTAGCTTTAAATTTGATGCTGTATAAGTTCTACTTTCACAGGCGATCCTGTTGGTATGCAACATGTGTCCATCATGTACCCTTATACTCATAAGCTCTTTCGCATCATAGGTCCCTTTTGGCTTTACAAAGTAGAGGATGATCATCCCATTTATATGCGAGCTTTCATGAACAATTGAGCCAATACTGTCATGATCGTGACGTCGACCAACACAGATACTGTTTTCTTGTGGACAAGTGTTTTGAATATTGCTTTTGTTGTATATCGTTATATATATACCCCACAGAACGTTGTTCCCAGCACATTATTATTGCATTCATTGGCCTGCTCAACAGGTGTCCTGCCTGTGGGGAATTAGTACATACACTGGCAACTCTGTCGTAACGGACTAGATAGAAAATCGATGGGATGTAACTCATACAATGTCTGCGGTATTTTGCTGGTCAGAATTCGAGGTTGAAGGTCAGTTGACATGTTCACTAGCTGGACTACTACCAGGACTTCGGGTAGTCGGAGTGTTGGTAACAGGAAATATCGTACTCAAGCGAGGCCGAGTAGCGGAGATTGATGGATTCGCTGCGAAGGTGGTAGTTCACACAGAGATACAATAGAACATACCGAGCCAGATCGCGCACGGCTGCTCGACTCGACGTCCACTGTGGAGGAGACAGGATATAATCGCAATTGGCTGAGCACGACAATTCCCAGGGTGAACACATAGCATTATTGCGTGTGGACACAATAGAACTCTCCGCTTGCGAGTGATGGGGACTAGGTCCATGAAACACTTGCTTTTTGAGGTTCAGAGTAATCCTCCACATCATTGTGACCTTAAACTGTCGGTCTACGACGGATACGAACTTCAAGCCGTGCTCACAGTGAGGCTATGACGAAATATGGTGAGCTCTGACAATCATGATTCCCAATATCAGATTTATGGTGCAGATGATGCTGTATGCTTAGTGAGCTCTGAGCTTGGTTTGCGCACCTGTGGTACAGTAGCCCGTCTACGAAAAGAGTACAGAGAACATGCCCCGCTTCTTCATTGCGGATTGAAAGAAGCGTGCGGTTTCAACGACCTTATTCAAGCGCTCTCGATAAAACCATTTATTCAATGTTATCGCGGATTCCTTCCGCAGAGCTGGACAACGGCCCAGAACGAAATCCCTACTGTGCAACTCTACCCATGCAAGAGCCAGGAGAACATTGGCTACTGGGGCAGCTGCAGATGACGGCGCCACAGACAGGAAGAACCCTGGAATGCGCATTTCACTGGCACGTTCCTCCATTTCGCCTGCCACTGCCTCGACAGCCTTCGAGAACTCCAAATCCGACGAAACTAAATCTAGCATACTTCCAAGAGTAGATTGTCGCGAAGCCTTGAAGATAGCCTTTCGAATCAGAGGGGCCGATGGCGGATCCTTGGGTTTAGGGATTGCCGGCGCTACAACAACAGGAGGAGTGATTAGTGCACCGCGTCGCAGGAATGTTTGATAATCCTGTCCAAGACGCAGGAGCGATTGATGGGCCAAGACATTCCACAAGCTCGGGCTATATTTTTGGTCACCAAATAGGGCTATTCTGCGGGCGCTCCCGGGCCATGTCGAGGATTCGTCCGAAACCAGCTCCGCTATTAACTCAGAGTTCGCGAACACCATGTCTTGAGTCGCAATCCCCGAGACAACCGTCACATTTGGATCTGGGGCAAAGGTCCTAACTTTGATCGGCTGAAAAAAACCCTTGGAATGCAGATTTGCTGCTTCAAAGGATGATTACCTGAGGAATATACTCGTCAAATAATGACTCCGCGAACTCCCAACTCATCACAGCGGCCACGAGGCCTATCATAAATGATCGAACCAACAGCGACCACTGGTGTAATACGGGGTAGAGTTAGAGCCCATATACCCTTTGCAAAATATGGTAAAAACGACCGGACAATAGTGCTCACCACTGGAAGCTCTAAGAGCACCGTGATTGTCGGTCCTTCATCCTACGGCGGCCCACCCCTCTTTCGTATTTCCTTATCCTTCACTTGTAATAGCGCCTGGACGCGTTTACTTTTGATATTTCTCATTTCGCACTGGCTACTACCTTTTGCTTCTGAATGTCAAACGCACTGCGACACATTCATTCTCTCTTGTATCGAAACAGGCGCTGGCTACCTGCTATTCATGCCATCATTGGCAAATTTTTTAGATTCAATCGGGACTGTCACAACCCTTTTAACGAATTAACGCAGGGGCAGAGACTAGGACTCAAACAAGGTTTATCACAACAAAGAGAAGAGAATAATGAGCAGTGACGTCTTGGATTGCGAAAGCAATAAGCTAATACACAAGAGGTTTGAACTAAAGAACTACTGACTACAGACAAGCTACCTATATACATATATTGAAACGGAGATTGAATCTGAGAATGAACTAACTAGCCAATCATTAAATAGAAAGAGAATCGTACGATGTTTACGTAATAGAATGTTCTGGAATCAAGTCACGTGATACTATCTAATTTAATCTACACTATGATGTCATCAAACTCGTGGCTGCTGCGGAAAGGTTCTGAAAGGATCTAAGAACGTCACGTGCTTCGTTCATTTGTGACAGGAAGTCGTCTTCAGGAATATCGGAGATAGAAGTAGTGGGCGCCAATGGTATAAAGGAATTCGGGTTAGGGTTTGTGAAGGTTATTGGTACAGACGCTGGTTCCGGCGCTTCTTCAGGCGCTTGTTCTGGGCGCTTATTGGATGTCTTACGAGTATTTAGGAAAGAATAATGGTTTGTATTTGGAACTCGTGACATTACCCCCTCTCTAGGATGAGCGTCATCGCGAATGTAAGATGGTCGAATATTTTGCGCTCTCCACTTCTTGAACTCTTCTGTATTGAGAATAGATCCTAAAATCCGTTTGGATTTGGCAGCCGTGGGATTTTTCTTGTGGAAATCT
This sequence comes from Suillus subluteus, assembly GCA_016647755.1. Classification (NCBI taxonomy): domain Eukaryota; kingdom Fungi; phylum Basidiomycota; class Agaricomycetes; order Boletales; family Suillaceae; genus Suillus; species Suillus subluteus. The sequence continues at coordinate 18,883 of JABBWI010000375.1, forward strand.
GCAATCAGAACCGGGGAGTTTTTAACGTTTTCTTCTGGTTCCCATGTCGATTCTTCTATCGGATATCCTTCCCATTTTACTCGGTATTGCACTTTTCCTCGGATTTGTCGGCTATCTAATATCTCTTCTACGACAAATTCTTCCTGATCGTCAACTATGTCTGGAGGTGGTCGGGTGGGTTGAGAATGAGGGATCAATTGAGATGCATAATATGGAGTAAGCAACTCGACGTGGAACACCGGGTGAATCTTATAACTTTCCGGTAACTTCAATTTGTAGTTCACTTCGCCGGTCTTCTCTAGTATTTCAAAGGGCCCAAGACGACGATCTGACAACTTTTGACTTGGACGACGTTGTTTGATATTCTTTGCGTCTAGCCAGACCTTGTCTCCCTTTTGATACTGAGGTGCGTCTTTAACTCCTCGGTCATAGAAGCGTTTCATGCGTTCATTAACCATCTTTAGAGTATTTTCCGCATCATCTCTTGCTTCTCTCATCTGATCTGCTCTCTCATCGGCAACGGGAATAAGGGATTTGGAGTTCGGAGATATGGTGAATTCGGGATTATATCCATAGAGGACTTTGAACGGACTGTGACCGGTTACTGTGACTGCATTGTTATGTGAAAACTCTGCTATTGGCAGCCAAGATACCCAATCATTCTGTCTATACGAGGCAAACATGCGCAAGTATTGTTCAACTTCTTGATTAACACGTTCTGTTTGTCCGTCTGTTCTGGGATGATAGGATGTCGACGCAGACCATTTTGTTCCTAATCTTTTCGATACTTGTCCCATGAACTTCGAAATGAACTGTGTTCCTCTATCCGAAATCACTTTCTTTGGTGTACCATGATGTTTCCATACATTTTTCAGAAATAGCTCGGCAATTCCCTTCGAGTCTACATCTTTGGTGGTGGGAATGAAGTGCGATTGTTTCGAAAATCGATCAACGACAACAAATATACTGTCGCATCCTTCACTCTTTGGTAGATCCACTATCAGGTCACATGAGATCGTTTGCCAAGGTCCTTTTGGAACTTCATTTGGCTGTAAAGGTCCCGTTGGTTTACTTGGGAACACTTTCGTCTGTTTGCATCGATCGCAACCATCTACGTAATCATGGACATACTTCGTCATTGAAGGCCACCAATAATTTCTGGAAATCAATTCTAAGGTCTTGGCACGTCCAGGATGTCCAGCCGGCGGAGAGTCGTGAAACAACTCCAATATCTCTCGGCGGATCTCTTTATCATTTGGAACGTATACCATGCCTCGGAATAACACCAATCCATCCTCTACATTCCATTCTTCGATTCCTCTGTGCAATTGTACCGGTGCTGCTTTTAGCGTCTCTAGCGCTTTCATTACTTCGGGCTCTCGTTCTGTGCTCTTTCTTATCTTTTTCATGAGCGAACTTTCTCCTTCTATGAGAACTTGGCCTCTTTTTGCAGCATTGATTTTGAAAAACTCCAGTTTTAACAAAATGCGATCTGAGTTATCGTTTTCTACCCCCCCTCTGTGGTCTTCTCTCCGAGATAGACGATCAGCCTTATCATTGACTACACCAGGTTTATGTTGGAGCGTAAATTCATACTCCGCCAGGAACAAACTCCATCTGGCTTGCCTTCGTGTCAACTTTTGGCTCGTCATAAAATACTCGAGATTCTTATGATCCGTCCAGATCTCCACATGTTGGGGTTTCCCTTGCACATAGTGCCTCCACTCTTCCAACGCTCGAATGATCGCCAATAACTCTTTGTCATGAATGTCGTAATTTCTTTCTGCATCATTCATTGACTTTGAGTAATATGCCACTGGGTGCCACAAATCATCTTCCATCAGTTGAGATAGAACTGCTCCTGTTGCGTAATCGGAAGCATCTGTTTCTATTTTCATTTTCTTTTCAACATCTGGCATTACTAAGACGGGAGCTTCTGTAAAACGCTTCTTTAACTCATCGAAGGCGTTTTGCTGTCTCTCTGTCCAGTCCCATTTGGCATCTTTTCTCAGCAAATCATTCATCGGTCTAGCTATATCCGAGAATCCAAGTATAAACCTTCGGTAGAAGTTGGCAAAACCCATGAATGCTTGTATATCTTTTACGCATTTGGGAACAGGCCATTTTAACACTCCTTCAACCTTGGTTGGATCCATCGATACACAGCCCTTCTCCACGATCAACCCAAGGAATTCGACTTTAGTCTGCTCAAAGCTACATTTCTCAGGCTTCAAGTATAAATTGTTTTCCTTCAACCGTTTGAGTACTTCTCGCACGATTTTCTGGTGTTGCTCTCTATTTCCATTTGTAAAGACCAAGATGTCATCGATATAAACGACCACTGTTTTGCCGTCTATTAAATCTCTGAATATCTCATTCATCATGGTCTGGAAAGTTGCTGGAGAGTTCGTCAACCCAAAATACATTACGGTTGGTTCGTGGTGACCAAAAGGCGTTTTGAAAGCTGCCTTCCACTCGTCTCCCTCCTTCATCCTAATGTTGTTGTACCCCCATCGTACATCCATCTTGGAGTACATCGTAGCACCAGTAAGGGCATCTATCAGGTCTTGAGATCTCGGTAGCGGATATGCATTTTTAACCGTCTTCTCATTAAGCCTTCTATAGTCCATTACAGGTCTCAACTTGCCATCTTTTTTGGCCACAAAGAAGAAAGGTGCTGCTACTGGAGATTGTGAATCTCTAATACGTCCCAGTGCAGTCTCGGCTTTTAACCAATCTTTCAAAGTGTCCATCTCTTTCGGTGACAAGGGATAGGGTTTTGCATTCGGAGGAAGATCGTCATCATCCTTGAGATCTATCGCATGATCCCACTTCTTTCTTTCAGGAAATCTCTTCGATTCCTCTTCTGAGAATACTCCCAGGTAGTCGTGTAGCCATTCAGGAACCATTTCCTCTACCGACTTCTTCTTCTTTGTAGCTTCTTCTGCTACCTTCTGCTCCGTGGCGACCGAGGCTTTGTATCTAATCCATCTTTCAGGACTATCTTCATCCTCTACCTCTTCACAGGTCACCTTCCTCACATCTACATCTTCATCGTCATCCTCTTCTGTGGGAATCAGATCTGGAACTCTATCTACTTGTTTTTGTGTTTTTCTATTTTCTCTATTTTTTTGTCTTTGCTCCTTTTTCGTAATACATTTAACCGGACACCTAGATAACAAGAAACGTCCTGCGTTCCAATCTATCTCCGGATTATGATATCTTAACCAATCTATGCCGATAATAACATCATCGCTTCCTAAGTCCGTAACCATGAAAGCTGCTTTACTTTCTTCATGATCACCGATCTTTAGACCTAGTTCTGCGAAGTGTGTCATCGATCCAGCGGCATTTAACGAGCCATCAATGTTCTTGACCGGAATAGACTTTATTAATTTACGACAACGAACGTCATTGTCCAACACAAACTTCTTGTTAATAAATAATGTAGACGCCCCACAATCCACAAGGGCTCTAATGTCCGCAGTTTTCTTCTTTCCTACCAGCGTTATTGGAATGTAGAAGTGTTCTGATTTTGATCGTAGGTGTACTTCTTCTACTTCCGCAAAGCTGGATAGAATCGAATATCTGCTTCCAGACACGTTTTCTTCTTCTGGTTCTTCTAGGACTTCTTTTTTCCTAGTAGCTACCCAGTCCGTAAACCATTTCGGCGGTTGCGATCTTTCAGCTTTTTCTCTTGCCAAAAATGCTTTGCCTTGTGGTGACTCTGCAAAGTCTTGGAACCATTTGGGTGCATCCTTCCTTGCCTCTCCATGGGTCAAGGATTCTATGAACCATTCTGGAAGATTGGTGTCTTTTGCGGGAATGTTAGGAGTTCGTGTTTCTGTCTCTCTCTGTGGAGACGCGGTTCTGCAATTTCTTGCAATGTGGTTTGGCTTTCCACAACGGTAACATACAAATGATTGTCCGTTGAGAGCTTCTCCCATTGCATTGAACTCTTGCAAGGAATACGTTCTTTTTGTCATTGTACCAGTTGTATTCTGGAACCCGATTTACAATGACTATTTGGTAGACTAGTCGTAACGGTCTACCCGAAAAGGAATAATGAATTGATGAGCTGGTCGTAACGGCTCATCCGACAGGGAAAGATGGTGAAAAGGAAGTGAAAAAGGAGTACGTAAATGGAAAACTGAAGCGGTCCCCGATATCTGATCGGATCTACCTCGTACTTCAGGGTCAAAGGGTCCTGATATAACCCAACTGACACTTCCCTAGATACTGACTAAAAGAATGTACGTAACAACTATACTCGCCAAGTGAGAGAAACTAGGTGCCTTTGCAAACACTTCCCAAGAGAACAAACTAGAAGGACACGACCGCTCTTCCAGGCAATGCCTTACAAGCGTCAGTTCTCGACTAGATTTGTTTCTAACTCCTTGGTAGGATATATGCGTAGGACTTATCGCTAGACAACTCTTCTATTTACTTGGGTAGAGTAGCCTACGTATCGTACGAAGAAAAGGTGATAGGTAAAAGGAAATTATAGTAACGTTGAGCAGGCAGGGTCTTGGGCCAGCACTCAAAGTTGTAGTGACACGCCTAATGTCGTGAACACCTCCGTATACTGGCGGCTGCAATGTACGGCAGGGCCTGGTATAGGACTACTAACTACAAAAGCGGATAGGTATGAAATGCGCTCAAGCGAGCAAAGGGGAGAGTGATAGAATCAAAGGTCGCAGCGATTAAGCTGGGCAAGATAAAACGTGTAACGGTCTGTTTGATGTGAGGATTGCGAGTACTGTCGCAAGATTCTCAGATCAAAGAGAAAAAGTGTGCAAGCGGTAATGCGTGGAGTCGGAGTCCCCTATAGTTCAAACCTAATGTCACAACCCTTTTAACGAATTAACGCAGGGGCAGAGACTAGGACTCAAACAAGGTTTATCACAACAAAGAGAAGAGAATAATGAGCAGTGACGTCTTGGATTGCGAAAGCAATAAGCTAATACACAAGAGGTTTGAACTAAAGAACTACTGACTACAGACAAGCTACCTATATACATATATTGAAACGGAGATTGAATCTGAGAATGAACTAACTAGCCAATCATTAAATAGAAAGAGAATCGTACGATGTTTACGTAATAGAATGTTCTGGAATCAAGTCACGTGATACTATCTAATTTAATCTACACTATGATGTCATCAAACTCGTGGCTGCTGCGGAAAGGTTCTGAAAGGATCTAAGAACGTCACGTGCTTCGTTCATTTGTGACAGGAAGTCGTCTTCAGGAATATCGGAGATAGAAGTAGTGGGCGCCAATGGTATAAAGGAATTCGGGTTAGGGTTTGTGAAGGTTATTGGTACAGACGCTGGTTCCGGCGCTTCTTCAGGCGCTTGTTCTGGGCGCTTATTGGATGTCTTACGAGTATTTAGGAAAGAATAATGGTTTGTATTTGGAACTCGTGACAGGGACGCTCGTCACTTTATCGACCACTGAGCCCACGTCTCAGGGGATATTTCTTTTTTTTTTATTTAAAAAAAATCCAAATTTTTGTCTTTGAGAGTGTAACTCTATGTAAGACAATACTATCTAGTCTTGGGGGCCCCTGTGCCCCCCCGCACCTCTAGATTCATGAATGCCCTGGTGTGAGGCTTGCCTCCACCAGTCCGCCGTTCCCGCCGCGCGTTTTAGACATGCAATCTATCGAAGGAAAGGTGACTTTAGGAATATCGTGCGATGGAGTAACTGAGTATGTAAAGATTGACTGGACGCATTCTCGGTCGCAAAAGCGACTGGTATAGGAATCTGGTTGAATGCAAATTTAAGTAGAAGGGAGATCTCTCAGGTGGCGGAGGGACCGATTCTTGTTAGTTTTGACTGATTTCAATGGAGGCTTTGATTCCATATAGGCGAGTGGATATGTTTGGTTTGTGAGATTATAGGATTGTAGGATTGGGCTAGCGGATTATTTGAGTATAGCGATAGGGAGAAGTGTCGAGTGGGGTCGGGGTGGTGTTATGGGAGAGGGGTATGGTAGGGTATGGTGTTTGATGGGCAGTCAGTTTCGCTGGCGGTATAAGGGTGTCTGTCAGTTCGAGCGTTTCGAGAGCATGGAAATTTCACCGAATGTCATCTTCATTCTGCCGGTGGCGTTGATATATTGTACAAGGTGCGGGATGGCTTTTTCGTTGGTTAATAGATATGGGATGGATGTGGCTTTGCGGCCCAGTGCTTGTATCATGGCGTGACGTTCTTGGCGATATTGGGGGCATACGGTCAGGTAGTGATGAGTGTTTTCATTGGTATTTGGGCAGTGTGGGCAGGAGGGGGAGGGGGACTTGCTGATGCGATGGAGATGCTGGTTCAAAGGGGCGTGATGGGTGCATAGGCACATTAGGAGTCCTGTGAGACGTTTGGGGTAAGATTTAGTTAGCTTAACGAATGATCGGTGTAGAATATTAGGGTTGATACCGTGCATGCGTGCGTAACGAGGGGATTTGGACCAGCTTCTTGACCATCGGGCTTGGGTGGTTTGATGGTGTGCTTGCTTGAGGGCGGAAATACTTAGGGGAAGTGAGTCTAGTCGGAGGAAGTGGGGTAACTGGGCACGGGGGCTGTTGTTCTGGCGTCCTTCTGCAGCTTTCTTCGCTTGCTTGTCTGCTTCCTCGTTACCGTGAATATTGGAGTGGCCTGGTACCCAATATACTGTGATGTCGAATTCGTTATGGTCGTTAGCTAGTTTCTGCATCATTCATCAAAATCAATCTGCTAAATAGGATCCTGGGTGGGTACGAAAACTATTTTTGCATTGGATTGCTGCCTGATTGTCAATAGATATGGAGACGGGGAATTGGATGTCGCGTTCTGTGGATATTAGTTTAGCTGCTAGCGTTAGTCCTACCTCTTCCACTTCAAATATGGTGTGTTCATCCTTAGAGCCCAGATGGTAGCATAGTACTCGTGGTACCGCGCCTGTACGGAACAATATCACAGATGCTCCTATCTTATCATCGTGGCCCGATCCATTGCAGTAAATCTGAATCGGTTCTGTTAGTTGTTCATGCAGTGTGGCGGCTTCCTCCTTTGAAGGTGCAATGTTGGTCTTGAAGGGGTTCTTGGTGGTGGGAGGGCGTCTTGCTGGGATCAAGGTTTCTATTTCATCTGGTATAATGGAGAAGAGACGGGTGAGTTTATGCAGTGATGAGCGGTGGGAAGATACATAGCGCTTAGCAGCGCGTCTAACTGGGTGATATAGAGGGTGTGTTGCTGGATGGGTGGTGATGCGAATGATGGCCCTATGACAGATGTTGTGGAGAGCTAAAGGAATGGGGAGGATGTTAGCGTGAACTTCGAGGACGTCTCCTGCGGTAGTCTGCATGGCTCTGGTCATGGCCAGGGTGGCAAGTCTCTGCACTGATGTGAGTCTTTTGGCAACCCCCAGGGATCCTCATTGGAGAACGTCAGATCCTTCCTTGAATGAGGGTGCGAACCATAGGTCAGCAGCATACATCATTTTTGGTATGGCGACGGCCTGGTACAGTTGGCACATAAGAGGCATTGGGATTCCCTTGGCCATGGTGGATAGACGGTGGATCTGACAGACATAGGCTGTACCTTTGGCTACCGCATTGTCGACTTGGGCAGACCACCATAGTTCTTGATCGACCATGACGCCGAGGAAGCGATGAGTTGCTGTAGGGTGGATGATCGAGCCCTGGATGGTCATGTCGGGGTGAGGCCTGCATTTGTTCATAGAAAAGTCCATTAGTGCAAATTTGTTAGTTTCAAAGTGTGAGTTATGTTTGCGTGACCAGTCAAAGCCACCGCCGGGGCATTCTAGCATGTCAGTTAACATAGCATGTGCAGTTGTGAAGTTGTCTGCTATCGCAATGAATGCTGCATCGTCGACAAATGCCAAGGTCAACTCCTTCAGAGTTTCTCTCCCCTGCCGTCGCTGAGCGACTTCCACTAAATCAGAGTTATAGATGATATAAAGAATCATGGACAGGGGGTCCCCCTGTCCTATACTGTTGGTAATTGGGATCCAGTCTGACGTATATCCGTCGAAGCGCAGTTGAGTGAATCTGTCTGTTAGTACTCGTTCTGTGAACTCTACCATTTCACGGGGAATGCGTCGCATTCGCATGTTGTGGAGAAGGCGGTTGGTGACCGTGTTAGGAAATGCCCCTTTGATATCTAAAAAGAGGACTGATGCCACGCAGTGAGAGCGCCAAGTGTCCTTGATGGTGGCTTCTAGAAGATGGAGAGAGTCAGTGGTTGAACAACCTGGCCTACCTCCAAAGTGTGTATTAGGTAGGAGTTGATGATGTTCTAGGGTGTAGGTTAGTTGCTCAGCTGCGACTGCTGTTAGGAGTTTGCAAGTAGTATTGAGGAGAGCGATGGGTCTGTATGCCTTGGGGACTGCATAGCTAGGCTTCCCAGGTTTGCGGAGGACCACCGTTGTGAAGCGACGCCATGGTTTGTAGTAGGTCTTGTGAGTAAAGACAGCATTGAATATGTGTACTAGATAGGGTATCAGTGTGGTCGCGCAGCATTTGAATACAATATTGCAAATTCCATCTGGGCTGGGGGCTTTGTATCTGCTAAGGTTGGTGATAGCGCGAGACAATTGGTCTTCGGTAAAAGGAGTGTGTGGGGCGACCGGGTCAGGGTAGATATGATCTGGTGGTACATGGTCAGTAATAGGTGGAGGAGGGAAAAAGGCCTCTGCGATTAAGATGCTTTTCTCATGGTTAGTAGATGCCTCGGTGAAGGAGCCATCTGGGTGCTTGATGGTAAGTGTTGGAACTCGGGTCTTACCTCCGTCCTTTGGGTTGGACGTTACATAGCGGTTTGCGGTCCAAATATCATTACCTTCTATGTCCTCGAGCCATTCCGTCCAATGTTGCTGTTTTGTCGAGGCGATGGAGTCCGCATATTGAGTCTTGAGGGTCTTCAGCTCTTCGTGGCATTCATGAAGAGGTAGGGCACGCAGTTAGTAGGATAGGCGACTAAGGCGATTGACCTTCTTCCGCAGGATGGTGAGTTCCTGAGTCCACCATCGCTTGGAGTGGGGACAAGGTTTCGGAAGCGGTACATGGGCATTGATGGTGGTGGTGATGGCGTCCGTTAGACGACGGGTGGCGATCTGAAATTCGTCGTTAGTGGCTAATGGCTGGGAGGGATGAGGGGATAGAAGGTCTTGAAGGTGCTTATTGAATTGATCCCAGTCAACTTCTCTCCAGTTCCTCTGTGGCGTGGTGTCTGCGCGTGAGGTCTCTAATTCTAGGACGAGGTGTATGCGTACATGGTCAGTCTTCGGGCCTCTGAGTTCTGGGGCCGTGGTGCAGGTGATAACCGCATCGAGGATTTGCTCCGTTCTGAAAACATTGTTGGGCCTGGTCCAATTGCCGGTCCTGGAGGATTGGAGCGTTGGGAGGTTGCCGGGTAGCAGCTGTATCATACCAAAGTCAGCGATTAAGTCTATGAGAGGATTAGCAGTAGTATAATTAAATAGATGTCGATTGCGCATTTCTTCCCATAGCGGGTGGTGGCGGTTAAAATCTCCCATCCAGAGCATATGGTCGTTTATGGTGGGACAGAGGGTCGTAATGTTGCTTTCAATGAAGGTGTCGAGGGCTTCGAGCGTTGATTGAGAATGGCAGTCGTTATAGATGTTGAAAATGGTGCATTTGCCGTAGGGGCCGGATAGCTGGAGGAGGGTGACGTCAGAGGAGGGGAAAGGGATCTTTTTCCATAGGTTAGTATCAAGGGATGCGCTAACGAGTGTGATGGCCCGAGTTCGCTGTCGAGGGTGAGTAAAGTGTTGCGTAGGGTATATGACATGCCAGTGGTGATTGGCGGATGTGTTGCGTAGGAAGTTGATGTGTGGTTCTTGGATGAGAATGACATCCCAGTTGGAGGCGCCTGGGTTGTTGAGAAGAGAGGCCTGGGTGGCCATGGACATATTGAGATTTTGCTGCCAAATGCATAGACGGACAGTGGGTTCGTTTTGGTGTTCAGACATTAGACACGGGTTGGGAGGGGCTGTCTGAGGGGGAAGAAGAGTTAGTAGGGTTAGTAGAATTAGTAGAGTTAGTGGAGTTAATAGGGCCAGAGGAGTTCGAAGGAGGGACAGATGTGAGACGGTTGATGAGTTCAGTGAGAGCAGGGGACTGCGGGTTTTGAGGGGTGCACTGCTGGGGTATGGTGCTCGGATGGGTTGGTTGGAATGGGATGGTGGTTTGCTTGGATATCCTTTGCCTGGGGGATTGGGCCCTGCGAGGCGCAGGGTATAAGATTGGGAGTGAGTGTGGTGGCTGGTTGACATGGGTCCAGGACATCTCCGTCGGGTAGTAGGGCATGGTGTTTTCTGGGTATTTCTCGTTGATGAGTTCGCATCGTCGGATGAAGTCAGGGCAGGATTATTATCAATCCCCGAAGCTCAGTCTTCCATTACACTCGCGCGTATATTTGATCCCCGCCTTGACCATCGCTCTTCCCAACACGAATTAATGACCTAAATGGCGCGGTTATGACTTTCCGAGTGCGACGAGTCTCTCAAAACACCATGCAACCACATGCGCCGACATTTCAGGGTGTATGTATCCAACCGGAAAGTCGAAATATTAACGCATAAAAGGAGGCGACTTTTGAAAAGCAAACCTCACCTCGGGCCTCAACTTTGAGCTCATTCGTTGCTCAGCTATACTATCATACTCCATACACCTCACAAGTAAAGTGCTTTGCATCATGAAATTTTCATCCGTCCTCTTCTCCTTCTCCATCTCCATCTTTATCCTTTCCTCTCTGGCGCAAACGACAGAAACCCTTTCATATGACACCACGTATGATGACGCCTCTCTCTCCCTTTCCAGCATCGCTTGTTCAGACGGCACCAACGGGCTTGAGACAATGGGATACACGACCCTCGGATCACTCCCCACATTCCCTAACGTTGGCGGTGTCTACACCGTGACGGGCTGGAATTCCGCTGCGTGCGGAAGCTGCTATAATGTCGCATACGGAAATAACGTCGTTGCTATCCTCGCGGTTGACATATCCAAAGCCGGCTTCACCATTTCAGAGACGGCGATGAACACCTTGACTGGTAATTCGGCCGTTGAGCTGGGAAGAGTGGACGTTACGGCAACCCAAGTGGATGTGTCAGTATGTGGCTTGTAGTTGCATTGTGTCGAAGTGTCGAAACGGTATGTATGCTATTGGAGGTCTGTTACGCCTTCATTGAACATTTACTCCTTCTGCAACAGATAGACAATGTTGGGACTTGGCACTTACAGTTTTGATGGACTTGAACCGCATATCAAAATTAACTGAATAAACGAACGGCAGACTTTTACTTGGTGAAATTACTTCTATATGTAGTAAGCTACGGCTGTTTTGGATTCATCGATTTACAATTGTACATACCTGCATCGTCCATGGATTATTTACGTACGGTGTCGTGGACTTGACAGTGTTGCGGACCAACGGTAACTAGATAATCATATCGCAGTATAGACATTCGGATTTAAATTGTATCACGAACGACTCGGTTAGGCGTCGTCCAATCACAATCGCTTATGTCATCAATACGCGAGACATCCTTGCGAATGCATTTTTTTCTCTTTTTCATACTTAACAACCTTCAACCAGCTTTGCCTTTGCAGAGTAACTCTTAGCCAGCCTGCCTTGGCTTTGGGTATTCGGATGGATGGGAGAAGAAAGGCATGCTAGGAGTTCAATTAAGCCGGAGCGCCTCCCAGACTCTATGCCACTGCCTTTCGAGGCGGCTTGGGAAGTGCTTGACTATGCAACTCTGACATCTTCGACTCAGTGTAGCCACTAGAGCCTAGTAGTAGAAGAATCACTTCAATCAATCATTTCCTTGAAGAACCATACTTCTGGAAGATCGCTAGTCAAGGCATGTTATGGAGGATCCGACAGCCTGACCCGTTGGAGTTTCCTGTCCCACCAGTCTTCAGCGCTCACTGGGCTTCAGCAGCAAATGTTGGGAGCTGGTTATCTTGATCGTTACGGTGTGCACAGTCGACTAGGAACAACCTTGAACGCAAGCTACGCCTGTTAGATCCTTGCCTCAAAATTCTGAAGATTTGCTACGACCATCAACGCAGCGCCGCAAGTATGGTGCAGCTCTTGCGTAACATCGATGTATCACCTTTGAACGCCTCGTAGTCTAGAAACATAAGTCTACTTGAGCTGGAGATGTGACGAATATAAGGTGTAGGTATCATAGTACGGGGTCCGCTTTCGAGATGATGAATCGATGCGTGAGTTAGTTTGCGTCCTAGTTGGGTACAATATGATACACTTCCTCCCCCCCTCCACCTATCCATCTCCCCCCTCCCCCCTCCATCTATCGTCATGATCTCTCTCTTGTCCTAGTATGGCGACATTCTTGAAAGCATCGGATTCTTGAACGAATTTCGCTAATGCCTCTGTCTCCCTTTCCGTACCCAGAATCTCGTCGAGTATCATGTTGTAGGATACTTCGCGCAAGTGGATGCGTTGGGGTGTGAATAGCGGACAGTCGCGTAAGATGTGTTCTCGCGTTTGACGTGGCTCTCCAGAGACTCCACATGAACAGCAAGTAGGTTCAGTTGATACAAATAAAGCATAGTACTCTCCGATGAATCCATGTCCTGTACGACAGTGTAAGACGGCCGTAAACTTCGCGAGAGGTATTGGTGAAATGTTTGCGGGGTTTGAGTGTTAGTGGAAGTCTATTTGCGAAGGCGAAACGCCCAGACTGTGCTGCCACGTCTCTGTTCCAACTCTCTGTCCATCGCCGTAGTACTTCTTCCCTACGGCGTGCGTTTGCGTTGGTCAGGTGGAGCGTATCATTACGTCCAATGGCTTCAAGCTTGTCAGCGCGTTCAAAGGCGAAGGACGAGAAAGTGGCTGCATTAATGGAACAGTACTTTTGAATTTTGAAAAGAACGAGACAAAGGTCGAAGCAATAGATTCCTTTAGGAAATTTGATCTTCGCACCGCCACTGTTACATAGCCTAGCCTCTGCTCCAGAAGACAAATCTTTAATCGTCCACAAATTTTATCGTTCAGGTCGGCACTGCAAATGAGACTGCCACGACGTGTGCCATGGGCAAATATTAATGAGCTCGATCAGCTCTGCTCGTGGGTTTTCATGGACGAAGGCGATCTCGAGGCAAAACGGTTCGCAATTAACAAAGTGAGTTTTACTTGAATTAACATTCTTGACGGTTGTCTGACAGAGTCTAGTTGTCGGCATGGAGGGCTGTGACTGCATTGCCTCATGCGCTGGAGTCTACTCTATCCATTCTAACGGCCAGGTTGATTGATACTTCTGAAACGCAACAGAATTCCTCCTGGTTGACTCTAAGGCAGAACTATGCTGCTGCAATCATCCGAATGGTAAATGGTCTCGTGGATCCTTTACAGGCGGGAGCATATGCGAGATCTATAGCGTCTATCGCCGCCCAACTAGGATTGCCTTCTTGGTTAGTGGAATTGAGGCATGCAGCCACGCACGAAGACCTTCCCAGCCTTGAAATGCTCAGGGAAGCAGCACGCGAGGTGAGCTTCTCTATGAGAAATGGAGAAAATTATATTCTTATCGTGGTTCATGTTTGGTGGGCGCGGTCAGTCACTGACATGGTTGTTGCACAATTACTTTCTTCCCACTATAAACCCTTCAGCTCCTAGACCGAGTACGGCTCCACCTTTACGACCGGTTGCTCCACTTTTAAAGCAATACAAGACACTGCTGAAGATTGTCACGCGTGATACCTCCCTCCGCAAACAAAATCAGCCCGACATCGATGCGATCATGCGAGATATCGAGCGATGGCTTGCAGAAGCTAAGCTGGCTGCAGATTTTGCAGCTGATGCGTACGGGTGGGACACCATCGATGGCAATGATGTCGAACAAGAGGATCCTAGAGAAAAGTGGGCTCTAGAAAGACTTTGTGATGCCTTGATTGAGAAGGGTGCTCTCGCATCTCTCTCACAAAAGTATGTATTTTCGCAAGTTCTAGACTTCCCATTGACTAGAACACTTAGGAGGAGAAACCTTCCGTCTGACGAATTTGTACCTCCTCACTCGTCGCTTGTGTTATGGACTCCGTTGTTGGCACACACGCATACATACCATCCTACCTTCCCATCTGTTCTAACCACTCGGATTGTGGAAACCCTTCTTTACGAGCGGCCAAACACAGGATTTGACATGGATGTCGTTTCGTTGGAGGCAGACGAATCGCAAAACGACCCTTCGTATCATCTGGCTCTCGCGAAATGGGCTGCGTGGGTTATCAAGGCATATGACAATGGACAGGAAAATGGGGAGTTGAGCCTCAGAAAGAATGTAATTATTTTACTTGCTTCTACCCTTGCTCCCGGTAAGACAGAAGGGGCAAAGAAGATTGATTTGTGAGTAGAAATTTGATATTCGGCTGTTTCATTGATGCAACAGTATCCAACAGGTTGGCCGCTCTCCTTGGGGCAGTGAGCTCGGGTTTCACAGAACTGCAGAAAGCATCTGATATGCTTCTCTCTGCCACACATCCATTACAACCGCAGGTGAGTAAATCGAGGGCCAATTTCACCTCTTTTCTTGATGGATTGCAGCATTGGGATGCGGGTGATCTGACAGTAATGAATGAGCGACTTCGTTCTCTAATGTCTCTTGATGGTGAATCTCAAAAATACACGAATGATCTAGACTCAGCGCCCACTACATTATTGCCAACGCAGAGTTCAGATATAGGCGGGTGGAGATTACTGGACCATCACAGTGGCTGGAAGTCGTGTCCTATAGGCGTTTACTATCCAAATCACGCTGCATTGTAGACAATTTAATGTTCTTTGCATAACGATATCTTGCAGTTACCTTGTCCGTCACCCAGGTCACAGTCACGCCACTTCATGCTGCGCATTATTAATTTATTACTACTCAGTTTCCCCGTTCCCAGCAGGTGCATGATTGCACTGGAGCGTAAGCGCTCCAAGTCTCTACTCCTTTCCTTTGTTTTAGCAGTGAACTATGAAGTTCAATACACCGCTACCACAGACGCTACCTAAAGAATGCACTAAAGCCACAAAAATTTGTGAGTATCTGCCAGCTTCTTTGTGGGCCACAGTAGCGCTGACACATTGCCCAGTTTCCTCATTCGTGGACAACAAGAATAATGGTCTTGACGGTGTGAGTATAGATATTAGCGGCACAGAGAGTGAAATCTCAATCGATATGTCAGGTCATTCCTCGGAGTGTGTTAGAGAATGCCAAAGGATTCGCCATCTTCACTGTTTTTAAAGCAGGCTTCCTCTTCTCGGCAAGAGCGGGAACAGGGATCGTCATAGCGAAGCTTGATGACGGATGTGGGCACTTCGCATATTACGTATGCACCAGTACCACTCACAGGACTTATTAATGATTAGCATGGTCTGCTCCAAGTGCTATAGGCTCAGCTGGCGTAGGGATTGGTGGACAGCTTGGTGCGGAGATGACGGATTTCTTGATTATCCTCAATTCAACTTCGGTCGGTCTGCATGTTTCCTGAATCGCTGAACTTCTTTGCTGACATGTCATTGTAGGCTGTTGTATGTCATTTATTTCATTTCAGTGGTGATTAAGCGTTTATCCATGTTCTTATGATTTAGAGATCCTTCATGTCCGCTGGTAACCTCACTTTGGGAGGCAACATCAGTGTCGCGGTGGGCCCTCTTGGGCGGAATGGCGAAGCGATCGGATCTGTGAATTCAAGCGGCAAGGTTGCTGCCATGTAAGCCCACCGCCTGCCATCTACAATACACCAATACACCAATTAACAACTCAAACTTGAATTATCCAGGTACAGCTATTCTAAAACGCGAGGTTTATTTGGTGGAGTTTCCATAGAGGGCTCTGTCATCGTTGAACGTCAGGATGCAAATACGTTGGCATACAAGCAAGACGTAACTGCGAAAATGCTTCTCAGCGGAGCACTCCCTTGTCCAGAGTGGGCTTTACCCCTCGTGAAGACACTCGAATCCTGCACCGGTTTGCCGGGAACTCGGAAGTGGGTCGATGACGGGGCACGGGAACAGTCTGGTTACGCATTTGGGACCCCAAAGAGTGAAGGCAGTACGCCTTCCTTCTTGAGCAGGAAAAAGAAAGGAGTCGATTTCCCCCCGGAACACTGGGGAAAGAGAAGCGAATCTGGATCGTATTTTACTAGCGGGGGAGCGGACGTCGATGTTGGCCCTACTCCGTGGGATGTCTACGACCGCGCTGGACAGGCAGGGTCTGATTTTGATACAAAGTTCGAGTCTGACCCTGCGCCTCCTTCGCAAAGTTATCACCGGTCTTTTAACAGTGTCTCTGCGCCACCAGGTGGAAAGGACCGATATGACCCCGCATCACCATTCAACTCTCTACCACCATTTAGCTCTGCGCACTCGGGCTTAAGCGACAAAAATAGTGCTCATTCGCGCTCAATGAGCGTACCACCTGTTAAACAATCTTCTAATCAGCATTCCTTGGCGGACTATACAAACCCTTTTGCTTCCAACTCACCACCGAACGACAATTTCTTCGAATCAGACAATCAGACGAGCTATCGCGCGCCGTTCTTAAAAACTAAAGCAGAATTGGCATCATCTGTTGCTCCTGGTGAAGGTGTCAGTCGTGCGATAGCACTCTACGATTTCAACGCGGTTGAAGTATGAATTTTTCTCTCTCATCATGATGAGCAATTGCTTACCGGATCACATGTAGGCTGGCGACCTTTCTTTCTCTAAAGGGGATGTAATCATTATAACAAAGAAGAGTGATAGTACCGATGACTGGTGAGTTTCTCTACCTCGTCGATATTGGCAATTTTATGACTTGAATCAGGTGGACCGGAAAGGTCGGTGGTAAAGAGGGGATATTTCCGGCCAATTTTGTGGAAACTGTATAAGTACGATGGCAGCGCATTCCCATTGATCAAGCACATGCATCATTCCTATGTATTGAGTATCTCGTTGTACCCTTAGACCATCATGATTGTCAACTGTATTTGTTGTAACAAATATTAACGGCATGTACTACATGTGTTTGGATACGTGTATTAGAGTGTTTTTGCTAAGGATTTTCACAATGTAAATTGGTGCTCCACTTGATGTAGTATGAGTGTGAGAATTAATGCATTGAAGTACCAAATCAAAGAAAGAACGTTTTGTTACCGCTACTACATCCTGTTGAGCATGAACCGACAACAACAGCATGTTCAACCTTTCCTAGCCCAAAGTTCAAACCTTTTCCACCAAATTTATCCACGCTATTGCGCGTCATAGTCAATAGAAAAGTGGTGTTTGCTGCATACACGTGTCATCACCGTCGTGCGGGGAACATTGACATTGTGGCTAGCAAAAATTAAGGTTCTGAAATTTAACTTAACATCTTCCGACTCGGGTCTCAAGTTAATGAAATCCTTCAAAAAATCCTTAGCAAAAACACTCTATTTGGATTTCACAACGTGACAGACAATCGCGCTATATACTTCTCCTATTCGAACCGGGCCTGCACGTTGGCATCGCTCCAATGCCAAAGACAGCAAAGAAGTACTACGCTGTGAGGGCTGGCCGCGAAGGACCACAAATATACGACTCTTGGCCTGAGGTGAGTTTTTTTTCTTCAGTTCGGTCGAAACGAGTCCCCTTCCTTAGTGTGTCCATTTCAGTGCAACGCAAACGTGAGCATAAAGTAGACCATGACTGATAGATGCCAACCTATAATGCGACAACAGGTTTCGCGTTGGCCTGGTGCCGTTCACAAGAGCTTCCGGTCTCGCCTTGAGGCTGAAGAGTGGCTCGCGTTAACTGGACCAAGTGAGTATTTCAACGACTAGCGGTGATGCGGCTGAGTCTTGGAAGTCCTGTTACCAGCTTCGAGTATGGAATCTATCTCGTCTAGTGGACATAGCGTGTCATCGACCTTTGAGCCAAGAGTGGCAAGATCCAATCAAGCAAAAGCAGAGAGGCAGCCACCAACCGTTGAAGGACGCGACCAGACTCCCATCGAGACATCTACACCTGGACCTTCATCGGAGAGTATTGTTCTTTCAGAGGAGCAAAAAAACGTGCTTCGGAGGGTCGAGCGCGGCGAGAATGTGTTCTTTACCGGGTCTGCAGGTGCGTAATTCAAACTGACCTACCTGCATCATTGATGACTTTGTCCAGGCACCGGTAAATCTGTTCTCTTACGAGAAATAATTCGAGCGCGTGGTGGGCGGGGCCACCCAGGTCTTGCTATAACGGCTTCAACAGGAATAGCATCGGTTAACATTGGCGGAACTACCGTGCATTCATGGGCGGGTATCGGGCTTGGCCTAGAAGACGCAAAGAAACTCGGGGGTAAATTTCTTGGCCAACCCAAGTTTGAACGGGTTAAGGAACGGTGGCAATCCGTTCAAACTCTCATAGTAGATGAAGGTTTGCGGTATACAGTTATTGTCTCGTGAGAAAGCTAATTGTATCATTACACAGTATCCATGATCGACGGAAAGCTCTTCGATAAACTGGTATGGTGCTGCCGAAGCATTGCAATCTCAGACTGCTGACGTTACCTCTGAACAATATAGGATGCCATTGCTCGCATTGTCAGGCGATCAGACAAACCTTTTGGTGGCATACAAGTACGATTCCAACCATTTCTCATTAACTTCTGGCTTCTGACGTGTTTGCAACTTGTAGCTGGTACTTTCGGGAGACTTCTGCCAGCTTCCTCCAGTGCCGGATCGCGGTAAGAACGGGATCCAAATACCATCCACGTTCGCATTTGAGGCGGAAAGTTGGAGTCGTTGTATCCAGCAGCCTATAGTGCTATCACGAGTTTTTCGGCAAAAAGAGCAAAGTGAGCGATATTTTACGATTCTGTCTTCTCCCGCCTACATGAATTTAGAATTTGTCGACATGCTCAATGCGATGCGTTTTGGAAAGTTGGACAAAGCTTCTATTCAAGCTTTCCAAAGTCTTTCGCGCCAAGTCGAGTATGATGATGGTATTGGGCCAACACAGCTGTACGGGATGGTTGTATTTTTGCGTTATTTCAGACTCAAAACTTCCCGTAGGTACCCCACTCGCTCAGAGGTCGATTCAGCAAATCGAACAAAGCTTGCTTCGCTGCCTGGGGATGGAATTCAATACCCGGCAACCGACACACCTGGACGCGATTCGAATGACAACCTTGTTTCATTCGAACAGATGGGGCGTTTGTTGGAAAGGCTTGTGGCACAACGAGTCATCCATCTAAAAGTGAGTTGTACTCCTTTTGTTTTTATATCCCTTATCTCACAAATCGCAGGTCGGCGCGCAAGTCATGTTGATCAAGGTAATGTGGGCTGCTTCTAGCGCGAGCTCCTGAGTTCAACACATAACTCCATAGAACATGGTGCAGGGGCAGCTGGTAAACGGGTCTGTGGGTCAAGTGGTCAGATTTAGTACTTCCGAGGAGGCTATGCGGACCGCTACTCCAATTGCCACGGAAGAAGGTCTCAAAGGTGGTCTTTCCACGAAGTCCGAGCTCCCTGCCAACTACGACAATTCGCAATGGCCCGTTGTCCGATTCACGTGTGGCAGAGAAATACTGTGTGTACCAACTGACTTCACAGTCGATAATGCAGATGGTGGCATAGAGGCAAGAAGACGACAGGTGAGCCGCCTGACGTTCGCTTAAAATCGGCGAATGAACAAGATCAGGTTCCCTTGATATTGGCTTGGGCACTGAGTGTCCATAAGTCTCAGGGGCAAACTCTTGAAAGGGTGAAAGTGGATCTTGGGCGAACTTTTGAGAAAGGCCAAGGTAAATATTTCCTGAAAACTCATTCCGCGTGTTAACTGTCGCCTTCTCAGCATATGTTGCACTTTCTCGTGCTACTAGCATGAGAACTTTGGAAGTATCAAATTTTCATCCAAATAAGTGAGCCTCTCGTTCAAAAATTTGCTTTACCGTGTTTGAACTAACTACGCCTTGCAAGAGTAATGGTGCACCCTCGCGTATTGGAGTGGCATAACAATATGGAATACGAAATGCTGAGTGACCAAATGTACGTGGATGACGAGTCTGAGGATATGGACAGAGACGAATCTCGGGAAGCCTACTGGACTTGATATATGCATTACTGACAATAGGATTGGTATTTATCTAATAACTCATCAAACATTATGCTGAACATACACTTGAGAATGGCAAAAGAAAATACATGCCGGTTCTGGGTGCGAGGAACGAGTGCCAAGAACAGAGACTCGTGAACCCGAGGGACATCGTTGAGGCCTTCCTGCCATGAACCGCCATCATGCTGCTCAGTTTCGATCGTAGCGTAGAGTCACGTCGATTCATGCTGAACATACACTTGAGAATGGCAAACGAAAATACAGTGAGTGGATCATCATATTCTTCTTGCGGAAGGAATCAGTCAACACTCAGGCTGTCACGATTCCCAACAGCACCGGTGCCCTCTCCTTTGGGCGTCGGTCACAGTACACTGGCACTCGGTGTGCGCGTTTGCAAATCTCTCTTGTCCCAGTCTACCCTCGAACTTGCACCTTCTTTGAGTGCCTCCGAGTCGGTGAGCATGGTCGATATTGTGTATTTGTGCAGTGAGAATGATGAGATTGCTTCGATTTCGGATAGTTTATGACAATAGATGGGTGATAGAAAAGACTGAGGACTCTCCTCTGAGTGTTTTCCTCGGTCTTTTCTATCCTCCACTTCCGAGTCTTGATTATGTCTAACTGTTGTGGTTAAGTCTAAGAATAGAAAACACACGTGGGAGCTTGTAAGTTAAACTTTTCATCCATGCAAAAGCTCTCAATTTAAAAAAAATCAAGGTTCATATACATCGTCTGGCCAGAAAGGTATTCCAAATTTGTCCATTTTTCACTGTGTTCAAAAAGGTTGCTTCCGCTGCAGATGCTTACTATCACGTGATTGTCTTAATAGAGTTGTAGACGCGCTTAACGCGTTCCCAATGTTGTAACGAGCAGGCTGCTTATTACTTAAGTTTGACTTACGTATCCAACTGAGCTTGTAATCCGCTTTGTCCCATTCCCTCAGGCTTCAAAACGTTCAAATAGTGTTCGCCGCGAAAACGTTTTGTGGAACCTTCGAGCAGTCTCTGATTGGTGCCCATGCCAGCGCGATACTACGCCGTGCGCATTGGCCGCGAAGGCTCAAAAATTTACTCGAACTTCTACGATGTAAGTCCCTTGAAACTATCGACATGTAACTGAGGTCGAGTATTGACGTGCGGCAATAGTTCCGGGCTGCAGTAAGTATGCCTCGCGAACTCAGCGCAATCCCCGTCAATTGATTATTGTTTGAGACCCTTGGTCTTAGCGGTTCTAGCGGGAAGGGGTTCGACACATTGGAGGAAGCGAACGCTTGGCTTAAACTGGCAGGCATACCCACATCTGGCGTGTCGGTAACTCAAATGACTATCAGTAGTACGTGTATATTCTTAGTTCTGGCTCTTTGAATGTGGTAACATGCTGCACTGTTCGACAGCCACAGTTACATGGGATGTAAGGTCTGAAAACCGTCAATCAGCCTTAACCTCTACGAGCACGACGGTTTCTTTTGATTCTGCAAGACGGTATCCAGAACCTCAACCGGGTTGTCGTTGGATAGAGTACGAATCGCCCTTGAATACACCACAGACGATACCAAATAGCGACAGACTTACGCCTCCTCCACCTTACCTCCCCTTGCAAGAAGCCGAACTTCCCCCGCCGCTTCCCCCTCCGCCGGAAATTGAGTTGTCTGAAGAGCAGCAACGGGTTCTTCGACTCGTTGAAAGTGGCAAAAACATATTTTTCACAGGTCCAGCCGGTAAGCTTGCATGTCCGCTTTTTAAGATAAGTAATCAACGCATAATTTTCCAGGAACCGGAAAATCAGTTCTATTGAGAGCAATAATAAAATTACTGCAACATAAGTTCGGTGAGGTTGCCATCACCGCACCTACAGGCATAGCAGGCGTGAACATCGGTGGTTTAACCATTCACTCCTGGGCAGGCATAGGGTTGGGCAAGGAAACTGCCAAGGAGTTGGTGGGTGCCCTAGGTTCAAGGGCGATCGAACGGTGGACAAACACTCATGCCCTTGTAATCGATGAAAGTACGTTTGACCTACGATGTTAGATAATTGTGCTAACGTCTGGCAGTTTCGATGCTGGACGGCCGTCTATTTGACAAACTCGTATGGTTTCATGCCTGCACTACATCTTCATCTAACTAATTGCGTAGGAAGAGATAGGTCGGATTGTTCGAGATAGTCATCGCCCCTTTGGGGGTATACAGGTACATAGTTGTCATTCTGGCCCTTGTATCACCTTTCAGTTATTGACAGGTTGAATAGCTTATCCTATCAGGTGATTTCTTCCAGCTTCCACCTGTTCCCGAGCAAGATTCCACGACGATAATACCTCCTACCTTTACTTTCGATGCGCTATCTTGGTCTCGATGCGTTGACGAGCCAGTTGTGCTGACAAAAGTTTTCCGCCAGAAGGACATTAGTGAGTACTTCGGATTCCATGCAGCTTTTCAGACATCTTACAGAAATGCAGAGTTTATTGACATGCTATCTGCGACGAGGTCAGGGCAGTTGGAAGATTGGCACGTTCAAGAGTTCTTCAAGTTGAGCCGTGAGGTCAAATACTCCGATGGCATAAGTCCAACTCAATTGTGCGTTTATAGCCTCCCTCACTCCGTATGATGTATCAGTAGTCATTGTCATCCACAGGTTTCCACTAAAGAGCCAGGTTGAGTTATGCAATAAGACGCATCTCGACGTATTACCCGGGGAAATATTTACCTACCCCGCCATGGAGTCTAGGGGCTTTAATATGTATGGAAAGCGAATACTGGTCGATGATGCAGAGCGGTTGTTAGAAAGACTAGTTGCTCAGCGAGAGATATCTCTAAAGGTCAGTTACGACTTGCTATATGTCTAAATGTGTTACCTAATTCACTACACATTCAGGTTGGCGCACAAGTAATGCTTCTTAGAGTGAGTATCCCGAAATGACTGTACTTGCTGAGCCTGACCATACCTTCAAAGAATCTTTTGCAAGGCAGGCTGGTCAATGGCTCACTCGGCAAAGTGGTTGACTTCATCACCGCACATGAAGCGATCGGGCGCCTCATCGACATTGCCAACATTGAGACTAAACCTCTGCGTTCTCAAAATGGCGACTTCCTTCCTACCATTAATGCGAAGGCTGATGGTAAAGACACAGAAGTTAAGTACAAAGGCTTATTGGCTCTCAATGAACACGTATTTGGAAGACACGAGAAGTTTCCACTCGTCGAATTCACGAATGGGCTACACCTTCTCTGTGCGCCCTTACCATTTGATGTCCAGGGCCTGAAAGGTAACTGCGAAGCACAACGAATACAAGTACCTCTCGTGCTTTCCTGGGCAATGTCCATTCACAAGGCTCAGGGCCAAACCATGAGTCGAGTAAAGGTTGATCTGAAGAGGATCTTTGAGAAGGGGCAAGGTGAACGATTGAGTCCATGTCTTATTGTCTATAGAAGCTGACTTGCCTTTGGGAAGCATATGTCGCCCTTTCGAGAGCCACAAGCCTGGAAGGACTGGAGATCGTCGGTTTTGACCCTTCAAGGTTTGGGATTAAGTTGAGAATTTTTACTGGGCGTATCGACTGACATGTTCTTTCAGAGTATTGGCTCACCCACGTGTCATAGAGTGGCAGGCCTCCTGGCAAGCCCAGCGAGCTCGAGAGGAGGAAATGGATATGGACTGGGTGATTGAGCAATATCACTCATCAACAGATATCTCTTTGTAACATTTAGCTGCATGATGTCATGGATTTGTAGATGTACAAAGGTCATTGATCACAAAGTAAAATGTATATTTCAACACGGTTCGTGCCTAATATTGTAGACGTTAATTATCCAGAGAAACACACAATTACCCTGAGCGAGTGTTTGTTAAAAGCTTGAAAGTTCCATCTTGAAACTCGATGTACAAGAAAAAGGTAACCCTATCGTATTGGTTCACTTGCCACTTCGCCCGCAGGAGAGATGAGAAGCGACAGCGCTGAAGGCGATGAGGGTGGCGATATGTCTGTCTCTGATGTGCGCTTTGACGCAGAACCGGTGGGCGACGGCGATGACTCATCGTCTCCGCCCTGAGCAGTTCGTGATGGTAATGGAGGAATTTCCATGTTAATGCGTGTCGGCGACGTTGGGTTTGCACGAAGCGAAGGATGTATGCTGCCTGTCGGTCGTGTGGGGAGACGAGGAGTGAAGTCATCTGGGCTTCTCGGGGATTGAGGCCTTGGAGGAACACTGCCAATCCTCGTGTGTGATGAACCATACGAGTACACGAGTATGGGTTCACCGAGTGGCGCAGCAGGCAGAGGAGGGGAGTTACTGGCAGGCGGGAGATCCTCGAAAATCTCTCGGGCATTGTTAATCATGTCCTCCATCAGCGTATCCTGAATTCAGAAAGATAAGCTCAGGCAATCTGAGTAATAAATAATGACTAACTTTCCACGACTGAACACTCAAAAGGTCACCGCCCTTTGGAATTTCATCTTCACCAAAGATGACGGCGCCAAATACAATCGCTAGGTTTTTTGCGTCCATCTTGTTCTTATCCGCATTGGATGCCACACGAGCTAGATGCTCAACTAGAGCGCGCAGAGTCGCGCGGTGGATGGCAGGTAGCCGCCGTATCTTCGAACGCAGGAGGGCAAAGTGATTCGACTGGTGTTCCGCTTAATACAAGGTCAGATGGTTTTCAGGATAGTTTACGCTCCCGAGTGCTTGCCTCGGTCCCCCGTATGCTCTATACGATCCTGCAGTGGAAATCTAAACAATGGTTCCGGAAGCTCGCGCAAATACAGCTAGGAATGAAGTATCAATGTCGTGGCAGCACATAGTCACCGAAAGAATACAATACCTTCAATAGTGAAGATACGGCATAAATATCATCAGTGAGGACGTTAAACTTGAAACTGGCTTCGTTTCGCTCTATCTTATGTTGTAGCTGTGGAATGCTGATGAAAAGCATGTGATATGGAAAAGCTGATAGACTTACATCCTGTACAATGGCATGCCTGCCAGATACCTTGTTGACTATCAACATCTGAAGCCAGAAAATCTAACCAGGGCTTACCCTATAAATGCCTTCTGCGTCTAACCCTCTCTGATCTACTTCTTCCACACAGATACGCAAAATTTTTGGAACATCGCCTTCCCCAAGGCCTCGAGCAGTCGCATAATCCACCAGACTAAAGCCGAAGATAAGGTCGTTGCATTCGCCAACATTGTAGTTATAGTAAAGTATTGGCTTGGCTATTGCCGATGCCAGTGAACGAGGAATGAAGGTTGTGACAAGTGATACATCTTTTTCTGGGGAGATCTTGTCGACCACGGAACGTCCGTGTGATGATAGCTGTGTCTGAGTCGTAGTAGTCGCACTACCGACAAACTCAGAACTGCGAATGCAAGTAATGCAATCAAAATATACGCACGTCAAGTTATCAAGATATTTCTCCAAGACATTTTTGACTGTATTCGAATATTCATACACAAAGGTCTCCAGGCTCTGAATGGTGCCTACTAGTCAGCTGCCAGTAGATGATGTTGGCTACTTAACAAAATTACCTTGTAACCACTTGCAAGAATCTTAGTGCGCCTGAGTCTAAGGGTCTCTAGCCAATGCACACCCTTTCGGTATTCTCTATCTGTGCTAAAATCAACTTCGCACGGCTTGCGTATACCGACGCATCACTTACCAGCCTCATCAGCTTCTCGTTTCGCACGGACAGCACGAAGCGCACTATTTTCTGAGCGTACACCCAAGCTCTCTTTCACAGTACCGCTTTTATCTAAGAATGTGATAAGCTGATTAAGCTGTTTCTTTCCTAATAGGCGCTTGATTGAGTCAAGTCGGAATCAATATATGCCATATTTATACCATACCGTGTTGAGCAAAATCAGAAAATGTGCCCGAAGTAGACGGTGACCGATTACGTGGTCCAGGCGCGCTTCCAGAGGGCCGTCTATCAAGAGGGCGTAATGGCTGAGGGGCAGTGACAACAGGCCGGGACGGCAAACTAGGATTTGACCGCGAAGTACTCAAGGTAGTTCCGCTTTGTTCTGAATATGGCGTAGTACTAGTAGTAGATATTGAATGCGGCGGCGTGGCGGCGGCAGCAGCTTTGTGATCCTTGAAACACATTGTAGGTGACTGCAAGAAATTACTACTTTGGTACTGACCTCGACTTCTTGGCATTTTTTCAGGTATGTGCGCTTCAGCTTTGGTAATGTATTCTCAACATAGTCAGTGTAGGCACTGCCAGACTCTTTTAAATCCTCTTTGATGCGTTTGCGCGTACGTTCCTGCGTCTCCTAATATCCAGCGATTAGAGATTCGACAAGACGCTGAACGAGGGGGCAGACGTACCCTGAGTGACGTCAAGGCGTTAACAACATCTACCGTAAGCGTTGCGAGAAATGCTTGTCTGGTTTGTGCTTCTGTATCGCCTATAAGGGACCACTGTAAGGTCTGAGATTGAAGTAAGACCAACCTCTCTCGATGTTATCCCGAACTTCACTCCACGCTCTCCTGGAAGTGCTAAGTTCTGTCCGATCGTCTAGATAGTTGTCGATGGATTTCACTTTCCGGTGAAGTTTGAGCAAGGACTCGATGCTAAAACGCGTGTCAAAGCGTATTCCGGAAAACTATATACCAAAAATTGCTCACTACACTTCTTCGATACGTTTTCTACGGGAATCATGCCACTGTTAGACGGTGTAGTGGGATGACTGAGTGGACGAACCTTTCTTGGAAGAAGCTTAAATATGAGTCTGTCAAGACCTTGAGGTGATGTTCAAACAAGGGAATTGGTCCGTGTTGCGACTCTGAAGAGGATGTCTTAGGTGCAAAGGACTCCGCGATTGGAGCAGCCATGACAGTGTTGAGCAAGTTGTTTAGACATGCTCCTGATTTCCCCACAACATCCAAATAGGGATACACAAGGACCCCCGGTACTGGCGTGTATAATAAATTGAAGTTCACGCTTCCGAAAGTGTTGAACCATGTGGACATTATAAAGTTGTTGATTATAAAGTTGTTGATTTCAACTTGCCCACTCTACTGCGCAGCTCGATCAGACGCGCAATACCAGCGAAATGTCGCTCTGGAGTCGGTATACCGATTTTAGTCCATGGCAGGTCGTCTTGAGGTCTGACGTCTCTCAGTCTCTCGACTGGGAACCGATAAGCCATGACAACTTGAATGCGTGAGTGTTGTGCTCCAAGCTGATATAGCTTCTAACACCCTCAATTCTCAGAGTGTGGTACAGCACACTCATGATTCCAGCATATTTTGCCGCTGCATCTGCGCTTCTTCTCTTGCTACATTTAATAACGCTATCTAAGCCGGTCAAAAAGCTTTGGTCGCGTTTCCTGCCCCCTAAGACAGAGGAAGAGCCCAGCCTTTTCTTCGATGAACCTACTATAGCTGATGGATTTTTCTCCGAGGCTAAAGTATTCATCTCTCGGCATGGTGGTTGGGTCATTTTT
Organism: Suillus subluteus; assembly: GCA_016647755.1. Taxonomy (NCBI): domain Eukaryota; kingdom Fungi; phylum Basidiomycota; class Agaricomycetes; order Boletales; family Suillaceae; genus Suillus; species Suillus subluteus. The sequence continues at coordinate 46,424 of JABBWI010000375.1, forward strand.
GCATACAAGTTTGCAAGATTTATCGGTTGTCTTGCGTTTCTGGGGCTGTCATTAGCTACTTTCATATTAGATGAACGTGAAGAGCGCGCAACCGGAGCCAACAAACTGTCCAAAGGAAAGCATCGCAGGCCCCATCCCTCTGATGGCTACATTCCGTTCTCTCGCGCCGAGTGGTTGCAATTTGCCTTGTGTATGACTGCTGTTGGTGATTTGTGGTTATCTGTTCCAATATTCGCTCATTTTCCGCAGGCTTATGCATCTATTCTCGGGCTCGTTTCGGTGACAACGAAACCCCGATGGAGCAGGCTGGTGTCCAATCACCTGGCTACTCTTCTCTTTGCAGTCTTTGCGGTCTTTGCGTACCGGGATCTGTGGCCCCTTATTACCTTCCATAAACAACCCAAGGATTTGAAAGAAGGGGGCTTGTTGTGGGCGAAAGTCACCATTCTTTTTTTGTCAAGCATCCTATTCCCTCTCGTGAGCCCGAGACAATATGTTCCAGTAGACCCTGCGGTATGTCATAGTATGCCATAGACCTCTCATCGCCAATCCTCACGTCATTTCAAAGAACGTCTCTGACAATCCTCACCCCGAGCAAACTTCTTCTTGGCTGTCTATGATTTTTTATACCTGGCTGGACCCCATCGTCTTCAAGGCGTATCGAGTTCCCCACCTGTCGCACGAAGAACTTCCCCCACTGGCCGACCATGATTATTCCAGGAACCTCAAAAAGAAGAGTTTCCCCGTAAGTATATGACATTACTATCATAGGAGGCGAGTTGATAATTGTTGCAGCATCTTGACCCCTTCTCCGGGAGCCGAAGGCGACATATATTCTTTGGCCTCATGAAGACTTTCTGCGTTGAGTATATAGTCATGTCTGTTACGATTGTTCTCCAGGTATGCGATTTCTCTTGCCCGTGGCTCCATATGTCTGACAATTCCCTATGACAGGTGCTGGCAAGACTAGCCGCTCCCTTTGGAATTAATCAACTTTTGCTGTAAGTAGTTTGGTTGTTACATTTCCTGACATCTCATGCGATTTGCTTAGTTATGTTGAGACGAAAGGCGAGCGTGCTGTGGTCCGTCCATGGGTCTGGATATCCTGGCTGTTCTTAGGACCACTTGTGGGTTCCTTGGCATGGCAGTGGTATATTTACATTGCGGTGGGTACGATTGTGCGATAACTAGTGATCACACTTATGGGCTTTCTAGACACGCGCACTCGTGCATACGGAGGGTATTCTCACGCAACTGGTCTTCGAGCATGCGCTCCGAATCCGAATGAAAGCTGAGCTCCCCGATGACGGCAAGAAGTCTGGGGAGTCTACAGCACCATCTACACCAGACAGTGCATCTGTAGCTGGATCTAGCACTGCTGCTGTGGATGAAAGTACAGATGGCAGTGGCGATGAGACGCTGCAGGCCAGTGCTGAGACCATATCAATATCTGCCACGAAAAAAGCCAAGCAAAAGTCCCAGGATGTCAAAGAACTAGACAGTTCGTCGAAAAAGCATTCGAGTGCTGACAACCTTGTTGGGAAAATTAATAATCTTGTTACAACTGACTTGAGCAATATTACCGATGGACGAGATTTCCTCATGGTCGGCAAGTCACACTCAACTCTGATGGACGCGTGCTTTCTGACGCATACTTTCGTCCAGTGTTGTACATGCCACTTCAAGTAGGCACGTGCATGTGGTTCTTGTACGAAATTCTTGGCTGGAGGTGGGTGTCGTCAAATTGCTGTCTAACTTGACTGATGGCCATTTACCAAGTGCCTTTGCCGGCTTGACTGTTATGATCGTCTTGTTCCCTCTCCCTGGGTACGTTGCCCAGCGGATTCAAAAGGTGCAGGCAGAGAAAATGCACAAGGTTGGACCCTTTGTTGATTGGTTGGTCGATGCTTATTGTATCCCCAGACCGATGCCCGGGTGCAAACCGTGACCGAAAGTAAGTCGGGCATCACCTGTGTAGAGCTGGTGCTTATGGCTCGCTAGCTATGAATGTTCTGCGTATGATCAAGCTGTTCGGATGGGAAGAGAAATTGGACGCGAGGATCAGCGAAAGAAGAGAAGTAGAACTTGTCTGGACGTGGAAGACGAAGATCTTAGAACTGGTGAACAACAACTTGAAGTACGTCTTCCGCGTTGACTGGTGTGACAACGAAAACTGACGCATGAATAGCTACATAATTCCACTGTTTACCATGATGGCTTCTTACATGACATTCGTATGTTGCATTCGATTACATGCAAAACAAGTTTGTTAACCTCTCTTAGACTCTTATTATGGGACAAAACTTATCTGGTCAGTGTATAGACCGTGTTGTGCTTTATTGACCTGACAGGTATTCCAGCTTCAAATGTTTTTTCGTCGATGTCAGGTAAGCTTCATACTGTTACTCACTTGTGCAGAGTGACTGATGTTGCTTATCTGACAGTTTTTGACATCCTGAGAGACCAGTTGAACATGGTGTTCTTCATGATTCCAAAATTTACTCAAGGTAATTATTTCGTCTACTCCAAAATCACTGACAAAACGATGCTCTCCAGCCAAAGTATCGCTGGATCGCGTCAACAGTTTCCTGACTGACACAGAACTATTGGATGCCCACGAACAGCAGGACGACGACAGAGTCCAGCTCTTTGTCCAGTCAGAAGAGGAATCTGACCTCATCGGCTTCAGAGACGCTGTCTTTGCATGGTCTAATGAATCCCATGGGTCGCTGACACCGTCGAAGCGCAAGTTCAGGCTTCGCATCGATGGTGAGATTTACTTCCAACACGGTTGTATCAACCTTGTCGTCGGACCGACAGGTTCTGGGAAGACATCAATGCTTATGGCTCTGCTCGGTGGGTAATTGTTGGACTTTGTCTCTAGATGTTTCTAATCTACTGTCCAGGCGAAATGCACTTCACGCCCTCTGGTCCAACATCTTGGTTTAACCTCCCTCGCAAAGGCGGTGTAGCCTATGCCGCGCAAGAGTCCTGGGTCCAGAATGAAACCATTCGGGTACGTGACATTGCAAAATCAGTTATTCGTATGCTGAAGTAGCTCCCAGGCCAACATCCTTTTTGGCGCACCCTATGATGAGATTCGATACGAGAAAGGTGAATATTCGGTTGCGCTGCTTGTGAACGTTTGTTGAAATGTTTGAGTGCAGTCTTGTATCAGTGTGCTCTGGAGCGTGACCTGACTTTGTTCGAAGCGGGCGACCAAACGGAAGTTGGAGAAAAAGGTCTTACGCTAAGGTAAGTTCAACGAGCTGAGCCTTCGTTTGTCATAAGTCTGACTTCGTATTGGAAGTGGCGGTCAGAAGGTAATCACATTCCTCGCGAGTGGGCATGCGACCGCTGAAACATGCTAGGCACGAATTACCCTTGCAAGAGCTATCTATTCTTCGGCAAACACACTGCTGCTTGATGATGTTGGTCATTCCATCTCTATTTTGAACTATTAGTGATTAGACACAGGTTTTGGCTGCTCTGGATGTCCACACGTCCAAGTGGATTGTAGATAAATGTTTCGCAGGAGATCTCGTCAAAGATCGAACAATTATCCTTGTGGTACGTGCATGTAGGTTACATGTGACTACTCTTTTTCTAAGACAGTACAGACACATAACGTTGCTATGGCGAGTTCTATAGCGCACTTCGTCGTGTCTATGGGTTCCAACGGACGGATTGTCAGCCATGGATCGATATCGGAGGCCATTGCAAAGGACAACAAGCTTGCAGCGGAAATGGCCAAAGAACAGGAAGTCCTCGGTAAAGAGGCTCAGGTCGTGGACACTCCAGAAGAACCGAAGGCCAAGTCCGATGGCAAGTTGGTGATGTCTGAGGAAATTGCAGAGGGTCATGTTTCCTGGCCAGCTTGTTGGTTCCTCCCTCCACAATCATTGGTGCTTTGCTGATATTGCGTTTCAGTCAAGCTCTACCTGACCGGCTTGGGGGGGAACTATCCTGTGACATTCTGGGTTGCGTTCTTGGCTCTGATGGGGTTGACGGACTTTGCCAACACTGTGCAAACCTGGTTCCTTGGGTACTGGGCATCTCAATACGAAGATCATCTACCCTCAGAGGTCAATGTCAAATTGTAAGAATAGTTGCTGTTTGTGGATTTGTCACTCACCTTTATCGTAAGCTATCTCTTTGGATATGCCTTGCTCATGCTCTCTGGCTGTCTCATGTATTCAGTTGGGTATTACATGTACTATCGGGGTTCGATGCGGGCGTCACGATCCATTCACAAGAAACTCATTCAATCTGTACTTGGAACAACGCTAAGGTGTGTTCTCTGAATTTTACGGTCGCGCACGCATTCATTACTGGACAGATGGTTGGACACGACACCTACATCTCGAGTTATCACCCGGTGCACGCAGGACATAAGAGCCAGTCAGTCACTTGCTTCTAATGGCCAACATTTGCTGATGGGTTATCTAGTTGATGGTCCGTTTGCGCAGGGAATTGGTTGGGTCGTTGAACTTTCTTGACGATGATTGTGAAACTCGGAGCCGTTGTGGCCATGACGCCTGTCTTCCTGGTGCCCGGTCTCTTTATCGGCTTGCTAGGTGGATGGGTCGGTCGCATCTACATGAAAGCTCAACTATCAGTCAAGCGAGAGATGAGCAACGCGAAAGCACCGGTACTTGGTCACTTCGGGGCTGCTATTGCAGGACTTAGTAAGCGATCACCGGGCTTCTATGATATGCGAGCTCATTCATTAAAACAGCATCGATCCGAGCGTATGGTGCAGAGGAGGCATTTAAAGAAGAATCTCTTAATCGCATCGATCGCTACACTAAATCAGGGCGCATGTTCTATAACTTAAATCGGTTCGTTTGTGTTGGTTGTCGAGCGATTGGCTGCTAAGGGATGTTCTCAGTTGGGTTTGTGTCCGTATTGATATTATCGGTGGTGGATTCTCGGCTGGTCTTGCCGCTTATCTATTGTACGGTCGTGGAGTCCATGAGGCGTCAAACATTGGTTTCTCTCTGAACATGGCAGGTAAATTTATTTACATGTGCCTATCGCGGATTTTCGCTCACACCTTACAGTCGGTTTCAGTTCCATGATCCTTTGGTGGGTTCGTATCCTCAACGAGGTGGAAGTCAGTGGTGAGCTACTTTCTCGCATAACTCCATCTGTGTCTAACTGATTTGTGTAGGCAATAGGTGAGCACGGACACACAATGTCTCCGACTGTTGCTTACGTGAAATAGTCTGGAACGGATCGATAGTTATATCAAGATCGAACAGGAGCCTAAGTCTACCGAAGGCGGCCAGCCGCCTGCGTACTGGCCTGCCAGCGGTGATCTGCGCGTAGAAAATTTGTCGGCCCGCTACTCGTCGGTGAGTATTAGCTCATGTCTCCGCGTTCTACCTAACCATCGCTTGCAGGATGGACCTAAAGTTTTGCAGGACCTGTCTTTCCACATCAGATCAGGTGAACGCGTTGGTATCGGTGTGTCGCGAGCTTGCTTCTACTTCCACTTCTACTTCAATCGCTAATCCGAATTTAGTGGGGCGAACTGGAAGCGGAAAGGTGATGCTTGTTTGCGTTATTCATCTTGACTTATATTGACTATCCTGAAGAGTTCATTGACCCTTTCGCTCCTTCGCTGCATTTTCACGGAAGGCAATGTTTATTATGATGGGATTCCGACAAGTGGGATCAATTTGAATGCCCTGCGGTCCAACGTGACCATCATACCTCAAATCGTACGTTCCTTGTGCCGTTACTCGTTCACGTTGCTGACACGTTTTATCACGCGCAGCCCGAGCTCCTGAGCGGAACGCTCCGTCAGAACTTGGATCTCTTCGATCAGCACGATGATGCGGTGCTTTACGATGCTTTACGCGCTGCCGGACTCTTTGCTGTCCAAGACGAGTCCGAGGCGAGTTTAACGTTAGACAGTGCGATCGCAAGCGGAGGAGGGAATCTATCAGTTGGTCAACGCCAAATCTTAGCTCTGGCTAGAGCTATGGTCCGCGGAAGCAAACTTCTTATACTGGATGAGGCAACTTCCGCTATTGGTCTGTACCTCATGTCGTGAATTTTTATCATGCTATAATCCTTTGCAGATTATAAGACCGATTCTGCCATTCAATCTTCTCTCCGCAATGAGCTGAATAGCGTGACCCAGATAATCGTTGCACATCGGTTGCAGACGATCATTGATGCTGACAAGATTGTGCGTATTTGAAATTGGGATGTCGTGTACTGAGGACTTACGATCTGTTCAATAGATGGTCCTCGATGCCGGTAAACTTGTGAGTAACTCATCTTGTATCGTGTTCCCATACTGACCAAGTTGTACAGATCGAATTTGGTAGTCCATTGGAGCTATTGCAGAATGAACAGGGTATGTTGCGTGCTCTCGTGGACGAGTCTGGGGACAAAGAAGCATTATACGCGGCGGCTCAGAGCAAGCCACTGGAAGAAGCAGAAAGATTATAGTAGGAGGGTAGTTTATGATATATTATACCTGCTGAAGTGGAAATTCGTGTACCCTCTTCTAGGGTACAAGTCTGGCAAGAAATTTCTCTGTTCCCTCATCGCCTCAATCTCACCAGTTCATGATCACGCGGCTCACGCCCACCCATCAGCCACAACTTCATTTGGTATGCCAATCTTTGTCAGCAGCAGTCATCTGCTCCCTTTGCAAACCCGTTTATACTTGCCGGTCACGGAGATCTCAGACACAATCCAAATCGGACAGCGTTAAGTACTGGCTCGGGCAATTTGACAAATCTGTTGTTTTCCTTGTTGTCTTCATCATTACTGGCCCACACCCGTTGTGCCTTCGGCACAGGAAGTAAGGTGATTCGCGCTCCTTTGGCACTTGCACATGACGCCTTGATGTTTGTACAATACTGTACTCTGTTGATATGATAGTAAATTTGATTCATATGTTAAGTATGCAAAATTTTATATACTTGTCTACATTTACATGGCCTGGGACACTGCTTTACATTAGTCTCCCCTAGACAACCCTTTATAGATGAAGATAGTTGTTCCTTCTTTATAATAAAGCATGTCAATGTTGCCATTCAACACGGAGAGTGCCAGCGCACCGGCCGTGACCACCGCCCGAAAGAAAGACTGAGAGGCTGCTGGTATCGTTGGGGATTCGGAGCCAAATGTTCGCTGATTCCCTTTCAACAAGCAGGATGGTGAGTCCATTCATATCACTTAATTATGAGGCATCACGAGAAGGAGGTAAATGCCGTTGCAACTTGAAGCGGGGGCAACTTAAGTATTGAGCGTTCACTCTAGTATCTTTTACCAGACTTATCGTTCCGGCGACTCTGCGAAAGCCAATTGTTGCTTGTTCGTCACGATGAGGCAGCTTCTGTCATTGGCGAGCACCCTCCTGTTTTGTATTTTATCATGCCTTAGAGTCTGAGGATTCCTAAAACCACTACTTGGTGGGGGTCTGTCTACAAAATTGCTGATCCATCAGGTCCTCTACGGGTATCGATCGTGAGTCGAATCTTGCCATTCTCCCAATTCACGCGTACTCTACGAATGGTTTCTTGAGTGAGTGATGAGTGCTGCCGAGCACATCGCGACTCACGTAGTCAGATCATCGATGATATACGTGGGGCGCTTTATTTCCTCTGAACAGTTCTCGAAGTCCTCGCGTTTGTGGGAGGTACAAACTGCGAGCGTCTTTGCACCGGCACTATTTCCTGCTTGCACTCCGGACGGTGCATCCTCGATGACAAGACCTTGGGCAAATTAGGCGCCACTAAGAAACGGGTGGTGTCTGACTCACACTTAGTCACATCAACCCCGAGTTTCTTGGCTCCCTCAAGATACGGCGTGGGCTTTGGCTTACCTTCACTGACATCATCTGCCGTCACAAACCCTGACGTAGGCACCGGAATTTTGCACTTTGGTATGCACTGAGTTGCATAGTACCTCGAGGCTATGATTCAGGGAGCTCCGGTGCACCATTAACAAGACAAGATTGCTACACTACCTGATGTGACAATTGTCCACCTCGAGCGCATGTCATGATGGGAGTCGAGCTTTGAGCGATGTAGTCAGCCGATCATGCAAGATATGTGTAACTTCGAAACCTCGAAAGTTTTACCTGAGTCAAGAACTCGATGGCTCCTTCGAGGGCCACTGGGCTACCCTGGATCACCAGGTCCTCGAAGCGCAAAATTTCGCTCTACAGAATCAGGGCCATCACAAGCATGGAATGAAGTCGAGCCCACATTCAAAAGTTCTGTGTCCTGGATATTGCATATCGTCTCGTCCTTCAGGGTATCAGCAAGTCTCCGTCCATGAGTTTTCTGCACGATCGGAAGATGCGATCCAAGTTTGTATTCCTCTGCGAATGTTTTCCAGGCTGAAATGACGCCAGGAGTGGAATCTACGAGGGTCCTGCGTACGGCGATCAGTCTGCCAGATCAAGAAGACTGATAGTGACAACTACCCATCCAGATCGAAAAGGATCTACATATGACAGGTTATCCGCAGAGGGTATTGTCATTGTCTAACTTTCCCATTGACGATATAAACACGTACAGCATCGACTGTCACGATCTCAGGTAGCACCATGGCAGTCTGAGTCTACAACTGGGTCTACCCGAGAGATAATATAACCAGGAAAGAGTTATTATAAATCATTTACATAAATAATTATATGCTTTGTCGCGGCCAATCAACTTCGTTGCATCACTGTTGCCGATCCGTCATCATAGTACTGCAAGCAAAGACTCAGATCCAAGATCCAACCGCCATCTCTAGCCCGCAACGATGGCTGATAAAATTACCCGTATCGCCATCGTAGACGCAAATCGCTGCAAGCCAAAGCGATGTGCCCAGGAATGCAAGAAGGTGACGCACTATTCCCTCTCGAGCAATCACGTTAGATCAGTCGCTCATCAGCTCGCGAGCAGTCATGTCCTGTGGTCAAAATGGGTGCGCCTCCACCCGAAGCACAGGCAGGGTGCTCATGCTAATTTTCCTTCCAGGTAAACTTTGCATAGAAGTAAAATCGACCGATAAGATAGCGTTCATCTCTGAGTTTTTATGTATCGGTTGTGGTATCTGCGTAAAGAAGTGAGTGGATCGTTTGACGAGGATCATTCACATGATTGAGAAAGTTCTTAGGTGCCCATTCGAAAGCTATCGCCATCATTAACTTACCGACTAACTTGGAATCACAAGTGACGCATCGTTATACCGCCAACGCCTTCAAACTTCATCGACTACCTACCCCGAGACCTGGCCAGGTGCTCGGGCTCGTTGGCACTAATGGAATTGGTAAAAGCACAGCACTAAAGATTCTCGCTGGAAAACAGAAGCCAAATCTTGGCCGTTATGATGTGAGTGGTATGAGACCGTCCAAAGACGACATTGACTCGGACTTTTACCCGGCAGGATCCTCCTGATTGGCAAGAAATCTTACGTTACTTCCGTGGGTCCGAGCTGCAAAACTATTTCACCAAGGTCCTCGAGGACAATTTGAAGGCACTTATCAAGCCACAATATGTTGACCACATCCCTCGGGCGATCAAAGGCAACCTCACTGTTTCACAAATGCTGGACTCGAAATTAGAGCTTGACAACAAGCAAAAAATGTGCGATGAGCTGGAATTGAACAACGTTCTTGATCGTGAAGTTACGGCACTCTCTGGTGGAGAACTGCAGAGATTCGCGATCGCCATGTCATGTATTCAGAAGGCCGATGTGTGCGTATGTCCCAATTCCGTTATAAGCCACGCTTTGAAATCGGTCTTGTGTAGATATATGTTTGACGAGCCCTCGAGTTATCTCGATATAAAACAGCGGTTGAAGGCTGCCGAGGTCATCCGGACCCTACTCACTCCGGACTGCTATGTCATTGCTGTCGAGCATGATCCTGTCAGTATTGGATTATCTTTCAGACTTTATCTGTTGTCTTTACGGAAAGCCATCGATGTATGGTGTTGTGACTATGCCTTATTCTGTCCGTGAAGGTAAAAGCTTACTCAATAGCTCGCTGTGAAATGGCTCACTCCTTCACAAGGTATCACATCTTCCTGGACGGTTTCATCCCCACCGAGAATTTGCGTTTCCGCGAGGAGTCTCTGAGCTTCAAGATGATGGAGACTGCTGAGGAGCTCATCATGACAAGACCCGTCATTTATTCATATCCCTCTATGTCAAAGACGATGGGCAACTTCAAGCTCACTGTTGAGGCCGGTAGTTTTACTGATTCAGAAATTATTGTCATGCTTGGCGAAACGGGACAGGAAAGACAACCTTTGTCCCCTGCTTGCCGCGTGACGACGCCGGAACGACGAGGCAGACAAAATGGAGTTGGCGGTGTCCTATGAAGCCGCAGACGATATCGCCAAAGTTCCCAGGAACTGTCCGCATTCTTCTGCTGAAGCAAATTAAAGCGGCCTTTATGCACCCACAATTCCAAACGGACGTGCTCAAACCGATGACGTTGGATAATATTTGGATCAGGATGTGAAGACGCTCTCCGGAGGTGAGCTGCATCAACGCGTGGCTATTGTCCTTGCAACTCGGTTGGGTGCTTCTTCGATTTCATTTGGTGGTTGGCTGACACATGACTTAAGGCAAAACCCAATGTGTCTGTATATTTGCTTGACGAACCAAGGCCAGGTGGGGACGCCAAATCTCGATCTCCTGAAGTGAATACGCTAAACACGGGCTATGAAGTTTCCTCGACTCTGAGCAACGTATCATCGCAAGCAAGGGTCACAAGCGGTAAGCAAACGGTCCTAGTCGTCTACATTTTTCGATTTGATCGATACTTTCCTCAGCTTCATCCTTCATGCCAAAAAGACTGCTTTTGTCATCGAACACGACTTCATCATGGCAACCTATCTGGCTGACCGCGTCATTGTCTTTGAGGGGAGCCCGCCATTCGAGCAACTTCTACGCCGTAAGACATTCAGGCGATACTATACTCATGTGGTTAATTCGCTTTGCAGACCGCAGTCCCTCCTCACTGGAATGAACCACTTCTTGGCATCACTTGAGGTCACGTTCAGACGTGATCCCACAAACTTCAGGCCAAGAGTTAACAAGCTTAACAGCGTAAAGGACAGAGAGCAGAAGGGTATGTCTTTGGCCTTTTGTGTCATTTATAAGGTTTTTGATATCGTTTTGGCAGTCATGGGCAACTACTTTTTCCTTGAGGAGTAATTGATACCCTTGTTCTGCCACTGTTCGTCAGGAACGCGACGAGATTGGTTGACGATGAGGGTCATTCTCGGAGCTAATATTACGAACAGAATCATTGACATAATACATCTTGTTCGATACGATCTGTATTAGCTTTCACTATCCTCTGCGCTGGCTGGCGATACTTGGCGAGATTAGCAGGTCACGGGTTTACAAACACGATTGAAAGATGTAGTCCGAGATTGGTAGTCTGTGATGAACAATAAGAACTGTTCTTGTGAACAACAGCCAAGTACGTCGAACAACAACGGATGACCTGGCAAAATTACACAATGCACTTTCGCGTTGGCGACTACCGGATACTTCTTTATTGTGAAGGAGAGGCGGATCTATGTATGATCCCATTATATCTTCTTGTTCCATTGTTGATTGTTCCCGATACTTACTACTACTTTGTGTCAAGTATAAAGACCATGCAACGGCATGCATTTCGTACTCGCCGTGTTCATCACACAACCTCGTCAGTGACGAAGTGGACTGTGTCTGCTGCCTTCTTTCACTTCACTTTCTTTGCTTCCAACTTACGACTCGGCATTGACTGCCATCTTTCACAAGCTGGTCTTGGACAAATCTTCGAAACACGCCTTCACCGCTGAAGCTGAAGTCGACGACATACTAGTACATCTACACCATGAAGGTTTCCGTTTTTGTGACTCTCGTGCTCTCTTCCTTCGCCACCGCTCTTCCGAGCCCCAAGCGCCGTGGGGGAAGCTTTGTACTGCAGAATGGTATTGACGCGATCAATTCGAAGTACGTCGCGTCGGCTCCACGCAGTCTCTTAACAATCTAACCCCTGCTTTCAGCAACCAGTTCCAGTCCCTGACTGCATCCTCACCATGTACATCTGGCAACGCCTGTGTCAATGGGGAGTTTGCTCAGTGTGTCAACGGGCAGTACGTCACTTCATGTGGATCAGGTTTAATGTAAGTTTGTTCTATCGACTATGTTCCACTGTCAATGCTTAGCCGACCTTCCACTGCCTTATCTTAGGTGTGCTGCACTTCCTCTTGTCAACTCTGCTGGAACTAGCATCACTTGCACCACTCAAGCAGACCTGAACTCTCGTATTGCTGCCACTGGCGCCACTGCCAACGGAACAAGCACGTCGGGCAGCTCCTCCAATGCGACCACTACATCTAGCTCAGCTTCTACAGCCACTTCCACAGCAGGCTCTGGGTCAAATTCTAACTCAAATGCTCAGACTTCCCTAACTCTGCTGTCAAGCCTTGTCGCTCCTGATTTTGCTCAGAATGGTCTGAATGTAAACACCTCCGAGGCTGGCGAAGTTCCCTCTTTGACCTCCACCAACAACTTCATTAACTTCTGTGCCACATTGTCCAATCTCCCCATAACGAATGGCCAACAGATTAAAGGTGGTTCCTGCAACCCCGCTCCCATGGGTGCCATCCCTTCCACCTCGAATATGCCCAGCGCCAAGTTTGTCACTCCTACCAACTTGGCTGTTCTTCCAGCGAGTACCACTTTCCAGGTGACGCTGGCGGTGAAACAACTCCAGACTGGGTTCTTTGTTAATGCGGATACCAATTACTTTTCCGCTCCCCAACAAATCGATCCTACATCTGGGCAAATTCAGGGTCACGCCCACTTCGTTATCGAGGCGCTTCAGTCCCTTACGCAGACTACCCCAACCGACCCCACCAAGTTCGCATTTTTCCTTGGTCTGAACGGCAAGGCAGATGCAAATGGTCAACTTTATGCCAACGTCACTGGTGGTTTGCCTGAGGGGACGTATAAGATGTCCACCATTATCAGCGCGATGAACCATCAACCAGCTCTTGTCGCTGTGGCGCAGCACGGGTCATTGGATGACCAGATCTACGTGAGTTGCGAGTTGCAGCAATATTCATCTTATCGCTGACAACTCTACCAGTTCACTGTAGTTGCTCCTGGCCAGAACGGCACGACCACGACAACAACCTCCATCGGTGGCTCGGATGTCTCTTCCGTGCCCGCGGGTTCCAGCACTTGACCCTCACAAGTACGCCCGCAACCGTGAGTCCCACACCCACCAGACTGCACATCATACGGCAATTCCCGTGCTGTAATGGTGCATACTGCTCACGACCTTATGGCAAGGCTTAACTGGCTTGAGTTTATAGATTACTACTTTCCTTGCATTCTCGTTCATTGAATTTACGTCGCACGATTCATAGTGGGCAAGATTTTTCTCATCAATTTCAGTGTAGCCTTTATGTACTAATATGTAGCTATTGCCTTAGGTCATTACCTTACATCAAATAGTTCTGTCACTCCATAAATGAAATTGCTTTTATTGTCGTTAACCCCGCGATACTCAGAAGCACCCGAAACACCGGCGTCACCTACTCTATTACGAGGGCCTAGGCAGAATAGATTATAATGGGTAAAGTCTTGATTTTTATGCACACGGGCAATAGTAATTTAATGGAGGAAAGTGATGTTCTTCACTGGTTGGCGAGCTCAGAGTGATCAGAGGCTTCCAGAAAAGATAATTGATAGCTTTAGTAGCGAGTTCAGAAGGGTCGAGTTACTATGCAATAGCCACATCAGCCTCTGAATCTCTCCAAGTGTGGATTCTATGATACGAAATATTTTCCCCTTTATCATAAGATTATGTAAGTCGAGGCGTTTGTTTGGCAAAAGCCTTAGATCCAAACAAACCAAAGTGATCCTTTGATCGGCCGCAATTGCCAGATCATAATATTGACTTGAAAAACTCCTTCGCCGGCTTTTGTCGACGATCAGCTCCCCCCGCTTCTTCTACGTATAAGGTCTGCAGATCTATTTATAATGCATCCAGATCATTTCTTACCCATCATATATAGTTATCACTTGACTCGGACATGACCAACTCGTTATCATACGAGT
>JABBWI010000376.1:0-60277 GCA_016647755.1 Suillus subluteus
TGTGAGTGAGGAAAGCGAGATGGAGGGCAGTGGATCATCTAGGGATCCGGTATCTGTTCCATAACTGCCACGTGGGTATACGAAGCCCTGCGCCCCGAATTCAAGTCAGATCAAAGCCAGTGGTGGGTGAGGATAAACGTACGACGTAAGGCCAAACTCTGAGACCCATTAGACTTTGCTCAGGCGGGCCAAATTGGCCAAGAATGTCGATCTGCCCATCATCTAGACCTACTTCTTCTCGTGTTTCTCTAAGCGCAGCAGCTAGAAACGATGCGTCTGCCTACGGGTGTGATGAGGAAGCACGCAAAGGTCCTGGGATATACTCACTGGGTCGACCCTTCCACCAGGGAAGCTGGTGATCATCCAACATCATGAGTTCCGGGATACTTGACATTTCTGGGGTCGAACATACCTAACTTCGCCAGCATGGGACCTCAGTTTACCGCCTCGCAGTTCAAGTAGCACACCGGGTACGCCATCGACGTTACACAGCGGAACAAGGACTGCTGCGTTGACTTCTCCTGGAATCACTGGAGTCTTGGACGTTGTTGCATGCGCGATAATGGCGCTTTGGAGGGTGCGTAGGGAGCTGCGGGTGAAGGGGGAGGTTAGGGATATGATGGACGTGGAAGGGTGGACGTGGAGGGTTGATGCATGTGCTGCGGCTGTTATGAACGTCCTAGACAACATATCTCCATGATACTAGAAACAAACGGACGCGGATACTGCTAGTATTCGTACTAGTAACTTTGTTACAAGACTAGTCCAGGTCGCTCAATGGGAAAATAGGTTATGCATACGGCAAGGGGTCAACTTCCGGAGAAAGAAGTGGGGGGTCGCCTTCTTTCTTTGGCGGGCGCAAAAGGAAGGAGTTCCGTGGGCAGAAGTCTACCCCAATATTAATTCTTTCTGAGCCTTAGTGCACCCCAGAATCCAGAATCTAATGTCGTCAACAAAGCCCATAGGTTCTCTTCAGATCGAATGTGTCCCTGGGCTCTGCAATCTACATTCGATCCCTCCTCGCAAACCGTTGCTTTTCACCCTTCCCCCACTGTGGCATCAGACTCGTATTACGGTATTAGTATAGCATGGTTTGGCTTTTCTGTGCAAATTGTTTTCAGCGCACTATTTTGCCTTAGCCTTGTGCTACTAGAATATTTGAGTACTGCGTCTCGCTCAACCTACGTCGAGTGTAACATGTTCGATCGCATCACAGGACACCTCGAGATTCACAACATGTCCCCCAACTGACCTTGGCGTATCGCTTTCACTTTTGACTGACCTTGACATTACTCTGCCGTTGATGCCAGTTTAGCCTTGGCGCTTAGCGCAACTACACAAGCGCCCCAGATCGTGCCGAACTGCTCTCAACAACATGGAAATACATGTGCAGCATGACCTAGGCCTCAGGCCTCAACCCCTCCTCCTCCCTCTTCATCCACAGTCCCCATATCCCCACCCCCGTCTTCTTCTACCACTAGCATTCTGTCCACCACCCAGCCCACCCTCGATCCTTGTTCAACTGTTTTGCTTCATCGCACTATCATGCCCGGTAGCTTAGAAGACCGATATATCAGACTTGAAGGTGAGTCACTCCATATCACCTTCGCATGTGTTTGGTGATCCTCAAGTTCTATCTACAGTTATCAGCGGAAAAAAACTTAAAGTTCCCTCCTGGCGCGTTCCCGCAGGCATTTACGTATATCCATCAATCTCGACTCGAGTAGGCGCTGGAAATCAGCCATCGGTGTTTTATCATCCGAGGAATCTATAGCGTGGCGCGATACTGTGACCTTGTACATGTTCATCGAGACTTTCCGACACGACTCGAGGACTAATTTTTCTGTTTGTAGATCATTAGATGCATCGCCTACGTTATCAGTGCACACTGCAGATCAGGGCTTCCATCAAGCTCGATCGCATGCTGGGCAATGGAGAAGTTGTCGGAAAACTTGAAACACCATGGGATGCGCTGCTCGATCATCCAAATGAGCCTTTTGGTGAGTAACCTCCTCGCTCATGCGCATATACTCACATCTTGTAGACATCTCCTTCCCTTCTGTTCGTGGTGTTCACCCTTCCTTCACACTGAAGGCCGCCGTTCTATATGATTGTGACAATCAAGACAGCGCCCTGTGACGTGAGTGATAGCAGCCTCTGTGGTGTTGGCTTTTGTTGATAGAACACCTACTGTAGTCCATCAGTGAATGTCAGATTGCTCGAAAGACAGATGCGGCCCATGAACGATTTGCCACATACGCGACAAGCAACACGGTCTCTCACCTGAACGATGCTGTAAAGTATTTTCAGTTGGTCCTGGACAAATTCCCGGTCGACTATCCTAACCAGGCGGCGGCTCTCACCAACCTTGCGTGGGCTCACCTTCAAGGCTACATTCAAGAGGATTTTTAAGGCATCGATTCTATCACTTCTCTCTTCCGTGAAGCCCTTGCATTGCATCTGCAGGGCCACCCCGATCATCTATTATCTATCTATCACCTCCTTAAAGCGTTGATCTGGCGCTACAGCAAGGAGAACTTCACCGCCGTCTATGTCCAAGAATCTGCCCAACTGTCCTGCAAGCTATTGCCCCTCTGTACAGAGGGCACCTACCTTCGTAGCATCGCGACAGGGGTGAATGGCGCTGATTATGTGATCCGCGCATGCAACAATCTTCCAACCGACGCATCCGAGGAAGGCATCCATCTTCGACGAATCGTGCTCGAGCTCAGTCCTCTGGGCAGTGAACGCCGTCCAAACACACTCAACAAGCTTGCGTGGGCTCTCAGATCACGCTTTCAACAACGCGGTAGCATAATATTGATGATCTAGACGAGTGCATACAATATGGTCGTAAAGCCGTTTCTCTGTGTTACCAGGGACATTCTGAACGCAACGCCTGTCTAAATAACTTGGCCTTGTCACTCCAGTGCCGCTTCGATCACCAAGACAACTCAGATGATCTCAATGAGGCCATCTCTTTGTATAAAGAAGCGCTGTGCTGTGCCCTTGTTGGGCACATATGTCGTCATTTCTCATTGCACAACCTAGGAAATGCCCTCCACATCCCTTTCAACAGATGTAGTGATGTTAACGACTTCATGAGAGCCATCAGCCTCCAGCGCGAGGCACTGACGTTGCGCCCGCCTGGGAATCCATATCGTGATGACTCGCTTAACAACCTTTCCCTTGCGCTCACAACCAGATATGTCAAATTGGATGCCAGTGAGGATCTCAACAAAGTCATCATCATATACCGGGATTCACTTCAGTTAAGGCCGCATGGCCATCCATTTTACCATCAAGCTCTGCAGCTTGAGCTCGGTGCTTTGTTCTCGTTTTACGCAAACTCGGAAGAATGAAGATATCAAGGAGGCCATTCGACTCTGCCAAGAGTCGTTGGGGGCTTTGTCTTTACTGTACTCGGATAGATATTTCAGCTACATGTCGCTGCAGCAAGTCTATTTGTCTCGTTACAGAGTGCAACGCAAGTCTACTGATTTGTCACTCGCTGCAGAGAACTACAGACTGGCATCACGACATCCCACTCAAGGATTCCCAGAATGCATCAATGAGGCGATCAATTGGACTTTTGCAGCAGAGTCACAGACATGCCTCCGCACTAGAAGCCTACAAAACCTTTTTGAGCTTCTTGACAGACATTTGGCAACACGGTCTTCGATTGTTACACGACGCGAAGCTACTTCTGCTTTTTGTCGTGCCAGAGCATTGCCTGTAGATGCGGCATCATGTATATCTTGGTCTCTGCCGGCGCAAGCTTGTTGATGTGGATGACGGCCTCGTAATAGAACGGCGTCAAACTGACCAGGCAAATGTTCCACTTCTTGACGGTCTCTGAAAATCGATTGTGGCCTCTACACAGTGGTCCGTTTCGTGTCTAGATAGCTAAATACCAGTTTGTGCTTGACTGAAAAGCGCCTTCTCATGCCTAACTACGACGCCCGTAGCTTTCGACTCAGTGAAAAACGGTATACATCTGAAAGACCGTCTGGGCGTGTCTCATTTTCTTGTAGTCTAGCCATATAAGTTCCTTGTTATCTTAAACGAGAGTATGAAATGTAACAACATAACAGTACAATATAGCAGCAGCAACACAACCAATCGCAGACAGGAGAATATCTGTATTGTACCCAGCAAACGAACATGTGCCGTGACGCCTCACAGTAATCAAATACTATTGCTAAAGGTCATGAGTCTCCGGCGAATGTTCAATAGGCGTTCTTTTCTTGTTGAGAGCATGAGGCGCTTCTGAGCGATGGAAGGATCTTCGCTAACCAACTCCTTCATACGCTCAGAGAAGTTGGGCCCAGATGCAACATCAGTCAGTAAGCTCGTGAGAAGGCTCTGCGAAAGTTGTTTTGCTAGGGCATGATGGAGAGCATGCTCGATCGTGAGAGGAATATGGTCAATGATGCGCTGCTTGAGGTGATAAGCGCGTTGAAACAGAGATGATGAGCAAGACTTACCTTGTAGGCAACGTGATAATAAGCTCGAACGTCAGCCATCACAACCAGCTCTTCCTCAAATGAGTCGGGAGGTAACAATCGTGCAAGATCTGAAACCCGGAGGCCTGCATACCCCGCTTCTGCAAGAGCCCTTAAAGCTTTGGCCCCGGGCGTCTCCGGATAAGTCCCACCAGGACCTGTGGATACACCCCATCCCGGTATAGGGGTTGGGTATTCATACCTCGCTTCGTCACGTTCAACCTCAAGGACTGAGTGAACTTCGGAGAGCTCAGGCGACCCACGTCGTGATGGCATGGGTGAAAAGACGAGAGCCATGTACATAGAAGGTCTACTCCGAACTGTCTTATAATGAGCCAACCATCTTTCGCGGAGCGTTTGAAGATAGTGCGTATTCTGAGTATAGTGTGGAGTAGCAGTTTCCAATTCCAAGGCTGTTTTGACAGCGTCTTGGGCACGCGTCCTGCAGATGTCAACCTGAATTCGAATCAAATTACTAATTTCAAAGACAACTTGAGCCCAGACAATGGTCATGAAGAGTCAACGCTCACCCAAAATATTCCTCGAGAACTTTGAAGCGTCCAAAATGGGTGCTTATGAGTGTGTCGATGACTTGATCAAGTACATTATTGACACCAGCAAGACAGCGCTCAGACGGAGCAACCCAAAGTTTGGTGAATTCGGCAATGAGGTTTGCCTTCGCCTGATATGGCACATTGTTCGGAAGCTCCCATCCAATTGCCCTTGATGAATGATTGAGCTGCCGCTCAACTGCAACAAAATACGAAAACAAACTCTTGGATGACCCTGCGGATATCATATATGCCCATCACTTTCACGCCTGAGTCTCGCTCAATAAGAGTCATATTCCCTTTAGTATCATCCAGTGGAACATAACTTTCGGTACATTGAAAGGCCTAAAGTCAGGAGCAGTGCCGCGTATATCCCTCTTGAAAATGGCATAGAGAGCACGATTCCGCTGCGCAAGACGTTTGTCTTCGTGACTGCCGTTCACAAAGCTCTTGAAGGTATCGCAGAACGCATTAACTCGTCCTAAAACCTCAATTTGTGGGTCATTTTCAAGTGGTGGGGGCAGTTCATCGAAGTCCTTGGTACATTTGGCGAGGAGCGCATCGACATCTTCTCTGAGACGCGGTAAACTATCAACAATGTAAGTACCTTGTAGCGAGTCAGCTAGAACAAGGTTCACGCACGCTTCCTCGATCAATCGAATGAGCAATCGGCTTATATCGGAGACGAAGCCCAGAATTCCGAACCGGCGACGGTCGGTCACGTCCTTCCAGGTGACGTTGTGTCGAAATATTCAGCAGCACGCCTTTGCGATTCAGCGCGAGACAGGCGTTGTGCACGTTCGGCATCATCGGGAAGACGCACGCAGTAAAAACCATATCTCAGTGTGTGCTCCTCCGAACGACCTTCAATGATTTCTACCCATTTGCGGCGCTGGCTGATAGCTCCAGTACCGAGCGTGTCAGGCTTCGTAAGTACGCCTGAAGAACTTTAAGTCATTTATTCATCCTGCAGTATGGGTGACTTGCCGATTGTTCGCTTTCCATTGGGGTCTGCGGCCCTGGCGAGACTCATGGATTGTTGATTTTCCATATCATCTGGCACCGCACCCATCAATTCAGTAGAAGTAATTTTGCAGTTCATATACGTACCACTCATGGGAATCGTAGTCAATATGATAGTGTTTTTCTTCTCGATGTAATGTTCTGCCAAACATTTCACCAAGGCAACGATTTCGGCTTCTTCGTTTTGTATTAAACCTTCACTGCCCATCAGATACATCGTCTCAATCCGGATGAGCATATGCGTACCAGGTAGATCATAGAATGACAGGTCAGTCGCATCGGGGTCTTCAATCGAGACGCACACCACGTTGCGGGAGAACTTCAATGTATTTTTTATGTTCCTGAGTTCCTCGATGGTCTTTGTGTGGAAAGTTGAACAAGGAACGTTTGGGTTCAAAATGGCTGCTTGAGCACGACGGAGCCAAACTTCGAATTCACTTCTGTCGGTGATCGTTCGGCCGAATGGTACATTAGTAGGCTTTTGGAGGTCTAGGCCGTTGCTATCGAAACCGAAACGTAGGGTGATAGTGCAGGACCACGATGTGGCATAACTAGACATGTTACATTCCATAGGACATCTGCAAATAGTAGTATGAGCATACCCGCAATAGCTAATAGTTATTTGGGTCACCTTGTACACGTTCCGCTATCTCTTGGGACGTTGATCTTTATCATAAAGGAAAAAAAAATGAATAAAGGGATAAAAGGACAAACTATCTGCCAACGTACCCCACTGACAGCCTCGACGAGTGAACTTTTGCCCGGTGAAATTTCAGTTGAGTATAGCTGTGGGTGCAAAGGGAGGTTACCACAGACCGGATTGGCTACCAATTACGACCACGGATGGTAAGGCGATCAACGCGTCGGCACTGCAAGAGATTGCGTGAGCGATCCGAGGCTACAATCAGATCCATAATCATCTACCCCATGGATCGGAGGTCAACCATCATCTCCATAAGCTCCCTGCGCCTGCGGGCATAGTCGCTAGATGATATGTCTACTTCCTCCCATGGCTCTGGAGGGCTCGCGGAAACAGAGAGGGAAGAGATAGACGTTACGTCAAGAGAGGGCTTGGTCGAGGGCTCCGTTGACGCTGCTTGTTTGCGTCTATTGCGAAGTAAATCCATGGTAGATTGGGTGCTAGAGACGTATTGGACACCGTAACATCAGAATGATCTCTGTTTTTATGCACCGGCTTTCAATTCAGAGGCTTATTGGACGCGCGTGACAACGTACAGTGCATCACGACCGCAGCTTGATGAGAGGAGAAGATGTCCGGATGCACAGACACGTTGCCGTGCATTGCGGGCGATTCCTACGCAAAGTAATATGTCACAGCCAATCATAGAAGATCTGCGATAACCTTTTCGGCAAATCTTTTTGTTCTGGCATTATTGGTTTTCATATCCACACGCGCAAGTACGTGTATAGAATTAGAAGATGGACACGTGCAGGAGATAAAGTTGTGATCGCATACATGTACGAATGGCGAGAACTTAGAAGTGCATGGATGTGACTCACGTGCGTGTGCTTCTTCAAAACCTCGGTTACACGGATCCGAGCTACATTTCAACTGCTTCGCTGCCCACCTGTTTCCGGAATCCGCAAGTCCAGATCCTACTGTCGCTGTGGGAGAAAGCAACGAGGAGACGAGTAGCGCGGTGGTCACTTGCAATGTGCTTCGCCATCATTGACTTGATGGCTGCGGTAATATCGTACATTCATCCTGAGGGAGAAGCAGTTTTTCGTTCTTGCCGGCATCATTGACTGGCAACTACCCTCTCGGTGCACTCGATTACACGACTTCTTCTGACCGCTATAAGCTGATTCTATCTACAGGTGTTACGCGCAACCATGGCCACCACACGGACGCGCAGCCCTACATGTGGGCTGGCCCATATACGCACGAGATTATGCATACAAGCTGTCATTGATACGGGCCGTACGGCCTATCATCAAGCAATGACAGGACACTACTGTTACACGCAGCCTCATCGAAGACCACCGCTAACATCAGATTCTTCCCGTGTTTGCACGAGCTAGCCATTGTGAGACTGATTCGCGGTTCACGACACCACAATGTGCTACCGTCGTTCTCGCCCGCACAACCAGCCACATCGTCAACCAGACCTTACCCGTTTGGCATGTTTAGCTTGAATTCATCGATTTATCTTAGCTATTCTTAGCCAAGTGGTTAACAGGTTCGAGATCTATTCGTGCAGGTTTGAAACCCGCCGACAATATTTTTCTCCATGATTGCACCTTGTGCATGAGCTCATGGAGAGATCATCGAATGTCAACCATAAGAATCATGGCCAAGTTGTTAACAGATTCGAAACCTGCTGGCAATAGTTTTTCTCTATGATCGCACCTCGGGCATGAGTTCATGGAGGTCTTCAAACGTCAACCATAAGACTTCATGACCAAGTTGTTAACCGATTCCAAGTCTGTTCTTTCCGGTTGGTGCGGGTTCGAAACCTAACGAGAATATTTTTTCTCTATGATCTGAATGCCGCGTACCATACTGCGATGGCAGTCGTCTACTAGGAGCAAACATCGAATTGCATGTGTCGTCAAATACTCGGTACATGTGGTGATATCTACTATAACGTAAAAGTTTGGAAAGGACAGAAAGCCTAGCGGGAGCTAGAAGGCTTGAAGCAGACAAACTTGTTCGTCCGGTGCGTGAAAGACACGGGAACTGCAAGGCATCCGATGACTGTAACATGTTCAACGTCTAACGGGGAAGGGGGTCTGTTACTAGTAGTTGCACTGGTACTTCCGGTCTGCAACGTTGCTGGGGTGGCTCCACCGATTACACTGGATGTCCCTGCTGGTAGCGTGCAGCTGCTTGAGGCAACAGCGTGGGCTTACTGACCAGGAGGACGTGGTGGCTGCGCCAGCCTATGCCTTTCTCCACTGCGGGCATTAGCGGTGCGCTACAAGACAATATCAGCATCACGAGACGGATATCCAAAAATTGGGAAAACTCACATATTTGCATCGCGTCGCAAAGACGTCTACAAGGGGAGTCCTGCGTTGGCGAGGAGGAAAGGACATGATTCACCATTGGTGAACTAGGTAGTTTTCATCCGTGGTACCCGTCTCCTCGTTACTTGCTCCCGCGGCAAGAGTGGGATCTGGACTTGCGGAAACAAGTGGGCAGCGGAGCAGTTGAAATGTAATCTGTGTAACCAAGGTTTTGAAGAAGCGCACGCACTTGAGTTACGTTCAAATTCATCCATGCACTTCCCGCCATTCGTATACATGAGTTTTGTATGACTCCATCATGATCATAATAGGCTTTTGATACTTAGATCCATTGAGATAGTTGCGGACGCCTCAGAAAAATACATTTCTGGGAAACAGCTGTACTGTGAACAAAGAACAAGCGCAAGGTGTTCCGCAGGAGATTGGCTTTGAGTGTGAGCTAGAGATTCATCAAGATGGGCCAGATGTTGACCAGACAGTAGTGAAATATGCCCCGTCGTTGAACGACAGTGTCCAACGAAGCGGGTGCGCCAGGCTTGGTGGCCAGTAATAAAGACAGCAAAGCTGATTCACCTCATGGATGCAAAAGCACTCGATATTTGAAAAGGTGACTCGTGAGGGATGCAAAAACGGAGGACTATCATGATGATGGTAGAAGATTCGGAAGAGCTAAGTCCGGGCCGCTGCCTGCCGCTGCGCAACAGATTTGCGCGGAGCCAACGCAAGTCACTAGTGTTATTTGAGTAGCACCCCACCTTTACGTTTGCCATGGACGCTGTTGAAAAAGCCAACACAGCGAGACAAAAGCGATGGTAAGCTCCTTTGTTTTATTCGATAAATCGTTAATTCATCACGCTGCAGGGTAAAAGACCGGAAAGTTGGTGAAGGTACATACGCTGTCGTGTACCAAGGTGAGGTAGCTCATCTGCTTAGAAGCAAGTCTTTCTCTGACTCCTGTCAGGCCGAGAGGCATCGACAAGCCGCAAGGTTGCCATCAAAAAGATAAAAGTTGGACAATTCAAAGATGGGCTCGACATGTCTGCCATTCGAGAGGTCAAATATCTACGAGAGCTTCACCACCAGAATGTCATCGAGGTCCGTCGTCAATGTATCCTTGTTCGCGAACATTGACCATCTTCCTTGTAGCTTCTGGACGTCTTCTCTTCAAAAACGAATCTTAACCTGGTACTGGAGTTCTTGGATAGCGACCTTGAGATGATAATTCAGGACCGGTCACTTGTCTTCCTTCCCGCCGATATTAAGGCATGGATGGCGATGACGTTGCGTGGGCTGGAATTTTGCCACAGAAATTTCATGCTTCACCGAGTACGTTACAAGCCCATCACATCCTTTCACCACTCATGACATCTTGCAGGATCTGAAGCCCAACAATTTGCTCATTGCATCTGATGGACAACTCAAAATCGCTGATTTCGGTCTAGCAAGAGATTTTGCAGACCCAGGACATAAAATGACATGTCAAGTCATCACTCGGTGCGTGCTTTAAAGTCACTGCTTTGTTTTCGCTCCTCAACGCACGCAGATGGTACCGACCACCAGAGCTACTGTTTGGCTGTCGATATTATAGCTCGGCGGTCGACATATGGTCTGTAGGCTGCATATTCGCAGAGCTCATGTTGAGAACGCCGTACCTTCCCGGTGAGAGTGACATGGACCAACTCAAAACTATCTTCCGGGCACTCGGAACGCCTACGGAAGAGGACTGGCCGGTGTGTATTCGTATGACTGTCCACGTCATGCTTATGTCTCATGTTCTCACAAGGGCCACACCAAACTGCCAGATTACGTGCCAGTCGGACAGTTCCCAAGAACGCCCCTTCGCGACCTCTTCACCGCCGCCTCTGGAGATACACTTAATCTTCTTAGCAGGTTCCTCGTCTATGAGCCACGAAGGCGCATAAACGCAAGAGACGCTCTCAACCACGCATACTTTTTCGCCCTGCCACACCCGTCACACCCCTCCAAGCTCCCCAAACCTGCCGCTCAAACATCCCGCCCCCTCGAAGAACTTGATGGTAACGTCGACATGGCTGGTGCTGGGCCAGGCTCCAAAGCCGTTGCACCCAATAAACTTAAACGAAAACTGGCCTCCCCCGATGGCACCGACCTGAGACCACTCGCTCGCAGATTAGACTTCACTCAACATGCGAAACACTCATGATCACCGTGTTGACAACCAATGAGTCCTCCGTTCCGCACCTTCATTGGTTGTGTATATAGTGACTAGCCTTGTAGTAAATATGTATGAACTAAAACCTGAACGCGGTAATGGATAAAAACAAACACCAGTGGAATGATGTACAAGACAGTGCTCGGGGCAACAAGTTAATGGTTGCATGTGACAAGTACCGCGTTAATGCTATACAACTTTCGTTCTGATCCCAAAGTCATCCATGCTCTTGAAGTAGAGCGTATATGCCACTGATTCTCCACGCCGCTTTCTTCTAAACTCAGTCCATCGTATCCCGAGCAGTGTCACAAACTGTACACTTAGTTGCACTGGTAGGGACCTTCAGCATGCAGAGGGAACAAGTCCACGTATCCGTAGATGAGCCTGGGACCTTCAACCCTGCAGCAGACCAGTCAAACCCTTTAGGAGCTGGGGCAGAACCTGCGCCAGGACGGGCCGTGTCACAGACAGTGCATTTAAGCTTCGCGCTGTCTGGATTAGAAAGCATGCAGGTATCACAGTGCCAAGTCCCAGCGTGTTGTGTTGGAGGCACTTTGATAGCAGATTTTGACCAGTCGAATATCTTCTGAGGCACCGCGGCTGCAGGCTTTGCGACACCACCTGATCTCGGCGCGTCGCAGATTGTGCACTTATCATTGGCGCTGTCAGGGTTCTCCAGCATGCATGTGCCGCAAGACCAAGTACCAGAGGTAGTAGCGGCAGGTGCCTTCATGCCTGCTGCAGTCCAGTTGAACCCGTTTGTAGATGGGGCTACTGCTTTGAACTCAAAGGTAGGAAGGGAGGGCCTAGACATGCTTGCAGCTGTGATACGAGCTTTGGTGTGGCTAGGCCCAGCGGGATAGGCAGCCTCAGCAAGCTTGAAGCTAAACTTCGGCAATTCATCGACTTCCATAGCTACTACAGCTTCTTTGGGGGGCAGCTTCGCCTTCGGGGACGTAGTCTGTGTCTCCTTAGGAAGGTTACAGGATGCCATCAACGGTGCCGGCGGCACCTCAGACATTGGTTTCTCCTCGGCTGACGCAGTCTCCTTGTCTGCGTAGTAACTGTACCGCAACTTGGACGGTTCCCTAGGAACCGATGTCTTGGCTCCAAATGCAGTCTTCATCGGCAAAGCCAGAGATGGAGCATGTGAGAAGGAGAACGGCGTAGTAAGCGACGAAGGGACATCCTCAACTGGCTCGATAATCTCAGCAGGCCGCGTGAAGACCGAAGATTTATCCTGAACCATCTCGACATCCTCCTGCACCTCTTCCACGGATAGCATGACGGGAGTAGGTTTCGCGGTCTTTCGTTTCTTTGTAGGGCTTTCGTCCTGGTCTGAGACTTCTTCGGCAGTAATCACTGGCTTTGCAGTCTTGCTATGACCGTTGGTCATCGGGACATATGTGTCCTGAGCTTCGCGAGTCGGTTTCTCTTGCCTCTCCATGTCTGGCGGGGGCCGTGCGCGCTTACTTCCCTATTATCAACATTAGTCTGGCCCCCTAAACCAGAATCACAACTTCCCCACTGACCTTCGGCACTGTAGCTTCAATAATCGCCTGCGCGGTCATTTCTGGTTCCTTGTGCTGTTTCTCTTTTTTCTCTGCTGGAGGGCGCGAATGTCTTGCAGGAGGCTTTCTAGCGGGCATCTTTACAGGACTGGCAGTCTGGTACGGGTTTGCCACGTCAGGTTTCTTGAGGGGAGTGATTTCTTTAATGAGCCCCGTCATATAGTCGGCAGCACGCGTAGGTCGTGTCGGAGGCTGTGGCGGTGAATCGTTCTGCTTCCACGTTTGCCGTAAAGGTGAAGGTACGGCTGGGGTCGTGGGCTTTACAGAAAGACCCGCGGTGCGTAAACGAGGCGTAGCTGCTCCGTTCACCTTTGGCGTAACAACAGCGACCGGAGCCAATGTCGATGCAGGCACTGGTGGAACTGGAGTCTTCTCGTTAATTGCAGGTGTGGAACGGGTGGAAGAATTTGAATTTGAAGCCGGGAATATGGTGCTAGACGTCGATGACGGGGGCGCAGACTTCTGTACAGTCGAAGACTCAGCTTCATTGCCGACACGGCGACGTTTGGCATCGGTTGCGGAAGGTGTCCGCATGGGAGATAGCTCAATACGAGGACCTTGAGGCCGAGACCCGAAGCCAGGCGATCGATATCGGTTGCGTGGACGTGCACTACCCGCACCCTGCCAGCGCAATATGCCGTTTGGATTGCGCGAAAGGGTCTTTTTCGGAGCGTGCGCGTCGCTTGATACACCATTTGGTGTCCCGAACCCAAGGTTAGGAGAGGATCCACGCGACGGAGATGTCGAGAACCGGAATGGTTCCGGTTTGTCTGCTGTTTCAGTATAAGTGCACACTTATACAGCATGCTGAGAGCAAGAAATTCGTACCTTGCACGTTCTTCTGGATGTAGTCCACGATGCCAGCTGCCTCGAATTCGTTAAGAGGCCGCCCTGCTTTCTCGACAAGGAAGCGAGTGACAGGCTCGAGGTTCTTAGCAAGCGACGGACTTTGTTGCAAGTAGGGGGCGATATTGGTTTGGTGAGGTGGTGTGTTTAAACTGTAGAGAGGCTGTCGGGCGGGCGTGACGGGTTGGAATGGCCCATTAGAAGGTTCCGGTTGTTGGGCATCCCAAGCAGGTGGGTAAACTAGTTCCTGTGAAGGCTACTCTTCGTGAATCAATGTTATCAGACCAAACAGTAGTTAATGAACTACAAACCTCATGCCCTGGCGGTACATCACCAGGAGGAAGAGGGAGCACAAATTCAGGCGCAGAGTTCCGATCAAGTTGAACTTGACGAGCCGGTATATGAGGAGGCCCCTCCTGTTCCTGAACCTGCAAATCCTCGTCCTCATCATCACTGGAGGACGAGGCACCTGAGCGCACCAGATCCTCAGCTCGATCATCTTCCTCGGCGCCACCGAATCGTAAGAAGCTCATTAAACCGGAAATGCTCCATAACTTAGACATACAATGTCAGACAAAGTTGCAGATAGAAGACAATAGACCTGTATACTTACCGATTTTTTCGTTGGAACTGGCTTGCTGTGTTTTGCTGGGCGAGCGTAGGGAGATGAATGGGCAGTCCTCTTCACTCGGCGGTCATTCCGCCTGTCCACGCTCATTCTCCAATGGGTCTAGAAATGGGCCAGCAAGATAATAAATTGCAGGCCACCTTGTGCTCGTTGCAGAACGGGCGACTAGCGACTGGAAACAAAAGAATAGAAGACGTTGAGGACAAGTTGTAATTATTGGACTGACTTGGTGAGCAGCTGGCACTTTCCGGTTTAGGGCCGGTCAATGTTCGCGACGAACCGTGACCTTGTCTTCCTGCACACAACGACAACAGCAGTCATTCTTTTTGTCAACATTTGTCGCCATGCCGAACAAGGTCGTCACGACACCATACCCGCTCATCGACGCTGACCCACACACTTTCCGCGTTGTCCGTTATTTCCGTTCGTCAGACTATGCAACCTGGGCCGCAGGAACAGCCGCATTCCCGAGTGCTTTGTATTTCTGGAGTACGCATCCTTGTTTCGACCAGAACACTTTGTATCAGGCTGATATGGATTGTCCTTGTGCTCAGATATGGCTGACCCCGCAAAAGTTCGTCTACGGACCAGCCTTCGGCTCGGAGGCTTCCTTGGCTTCATCGGCGGTTTCCTGCTGGCATACCAACGTTCAAGCTGTGAGTTCCCTTAGTTGTACACGACGTGAGCAGCCTCATTGTTTTTCTTGTTAGTTCGTTTCTGGGGCTGGTCAGAGAATAAACGAGAGGAGGACTTGGATCTGGCCGAGCTCTCCCAAAGGGCAGCTGAGGGTAAGCCTTTGTATGGTACATCCAGCCAGCCAGAGTGGGTGCAGGGTACTGCATACCGGAACTCTGCGTGGTCTCAGTTGAAATTTCGTGAGTATCACTGGAGTATGTCAATCAGCGTTTTTCCGGCTAAACCTATCGATTTTGCAGACGCATTCCCCATGTACGAACATATGTCACCATCATCTATAGTCTCAGACTCACAGCAATAATTATAGGTTCAACTTCGTCAACCATCAACATCACGGTACTGACCCTGCAAAATATGGCGTGAAGGAAAAGGAACTATCAGATTAGATATTGATATACCTTCTTGCTGGTTTTACTGTCGTTGGCTTAGCAAGACGCCATGCACTTGCAGGGGGGATGATTTCCCCGCATGACTACGGAATGAATAAACATGCCTGCTTTGGCTCTAGAGTATGATGACTGCATCGTAATCGAAGTTCCTGGCTATCACGACGCTGGAGCATCTCTGACCGCTCTATTGTATTCGGTGCAATATACTGCAGTGCAGTTATGGACTCGAGTGCACATGCCCCAATCTTCAATCTGTTGCAAATCCTGTATACAAAGCAATGCCGATAATACGACAACAAAAATAAAAACATACATTTGCGGTTGGCGTTTGAGCCAGCTAGTACCTGCCATCTCACAGAACTGCAGTTACCGAGTATTCCCGGAAACATGACGAACATGAAGTATCCGAGCCCTTCAGGTAGTTGACATTTCCGTCCATGATCTGATTTTGAAGATATCCAT
The DNA here is from genome assembly GCA_016647755.1 of Suillus subluteus. Lineage (NCBI taxonomy): Eukaryota > Fungi > Basidiomycota > Agaricomycetes > Boletales > Suillaceae > Suillus > Suillus subluteus. The sequence goes on from JABBWI010000376.1 coordinate 15,854, forward strand.
TGATTTGTGACAGATTACCGAACTGCCATTCAGTACAAGCAAGGAAGGCTTTCACATCACTTGTAGCGCAATGGCTGTAGATACCATCAATCCCGTACTACCTCAATCCCGAACTGTCACCTCACAAGCTACTCGTCGCTTCAGGCAAAATTGTCTAATCGCGCTCTCGTTTAGACAGGTCGAAAAGAGTAGTCAAAATGTTGTCCCTGTGCTTGCGTATACCGTCATGGAAACTCTGATTGGTGATGAGTTGTTCCACATTGCCGATGACAGACGCTGCCTGTTGCACGAGACCAAAATCGACATACCTGGAAGGTGTTCATATGAGGGACAACAAGAGTGACTTAAGATACGTTGCTTACATGTCATCATAATAGCTATGGGGTGGGTATTAAGCCCAGTTCGTTAACAATCACAACCTCCACTCACGTTGCAGCGTTCACTTTCACTTTATTCTTTTTCAGGGCCTCTTTGTCATACAACATAGGCCAATCTTCATCGTAAGCCAGCAGCTCGGCCGCGCCTTGCAGGGGACGTAGATGATGATAATCTTGGAACATGTCAGGGAATATCTGTCGATGCATAGATCCAATCACAATATCTCGAAGACGCTTGAATGACCATGGACGTACCATCTCCCCCGTGAAGTAAATCGGGGCATCTCGCATAAACTTCACTTTCCCCCAAATAAAACTATCGTTCTTCTGGATGACGCGATGTGCAGACCAGCCTGCCATCCGCCTGGGACAGAGATGATCGGTTGATATATGCTTTGCGAATTGTAGGATCGATCCGAAACGCACCCTTGGCAATAGATAGGCTCGTGGAGCACTGCGTAAATTGGGTTGGTATCAAAGCTCTGTGCGCTCTGTACACTGTCAAGAAGCCCATATGATAGCTTCCCAAATGTATCCAGGTCCGTGATCGCTCGGAACACGAGTTCTGTGTGTATGAATAAACTCTCGTTGGCGAAGTTGAAGTGAGTTTACATACGGTGGACCCGATCGATGCCACCTAACCATAGAATATGAAAAGCCACACTTTCACAACAAATCAAAACCTACCGTGCGATCCAAATTGCACGCCGAGTTGTAGCCACCGCGAAACTGTCAGATTCCCGCCGTTCGGAATAACGACATTGTTGTCTTCTAGGAAACCTAAGATCCGACGAACCTGTTGTTGATCAACAACTTGGTGGAGGTAGACTGGTATAATTTCTTACATTTCGAACATCTTGGGGATACTTTGCATAATAAACCTTGTTTCGTTCTTCCACCTTCACTAGACAAACTGTTAATTGAAAGGAGGGCAGACAGCTAGCCACTTACAAACGAGGGCTTCGTAAACTGCGTCGGGAGAATCGACCATGGGTGGAATACCGCCAGTGATGAAGACCTCTTTCAAGCCATCACTGTGGAACGAAAGGTAGGTGGCGGCACAGAAGCCTCCGAAACTTTGCCCAAAGATTGTCCATTTACGTGCTTCAGGATCTTTCTTGCCGTCGAGGAGAAAGTGCCGAATGGTTTCACAGTCTCTAACTATCCTTTGCGTGAACACTGGAGACACTTCGCGTTATAGGGGAATACCCACCAATGTTATCCGCACGAAAGTGTTTGAGATACTTGGCAATGGCTTCATCATCCATTTTCTTCGTTTGGAAGATGTCCGCTGTTATTGGCGTGCTCAGACCAGTCCCGCGAGGATCAAGCCAAAGAGTCTGCAAGTGTCAAATAGCAATCATGGATGAGCGAGGACTTATGACATTGCCTGCCTGATATTTTTTCTTGTGAAGCTTGCTCATAATAGTATATTTAGTCTCGCAAACCCTCCCGTGTATGAAGACAAATCAACGTACCGCATTCCCCAAGTCTACGCTGAGAGATAGGTCAACACCGAATCCTGGGCCACCTGCATGACGTAGAATTTGACCTCTGATCGCAACTGTTTGAGTGATGACGAATTACCTTGCAAATACAAGACTGGTTTTCGCATGTGGACGTCATGCACGCAATACTTGAAAGAATCGGGAAGGACATACGATAAGGTAAATCCGACTCTGCAGCGTCTGTACCAGATCCTTTGGCTTCATCCAAAGGAATAAGGTTGCGCGCAAATATTCGGATGTGTGGACCATCCGGTTTAGTATAATCCACGGGCACAGAAAAGAACCTGTCGATAACCTTGATCGAGCCTGAAATTCTATTTATGAGCTCGTTTACTTATCCTGACAACAGCGCCACTGACCTTTAAGTATGTATGGTTCCAGTTGTGTGACTGCCATGTTCATATTCCCGGTTTTTCGAGTAGCTGAGGTTAAGAGAAGATTGAACCAGAGACAACGCCATGACTCGTACCAACCTAAATGGCCATGGTTGCACAATGCACCTATACTTAGTTTCCCAATGTCATGTGCCCCTTGATTGACAACGATAAGGTCACGTTTCATTAATTTGGCGTGCACGTCCTGCTCAGAACGTAAACAAACATTGTATTCCAAACCTTTCAACCGTGCATGCAGAATAACATGTATGAAAATGAAAGCTTTTAAAGCAGTGTAGTAACGAAATTGAAAAAGTTCACAAAATGGCCCCAGGCTGTGAAGGAAGTCAATATCGTGGTGTTTGGTTCCTCATGGAATTCGGCTGTGGCACCTTGCTTTGCAAGGTCATATAAATTCAGTGTTCCTTTGATAAGTGGAAGCGGCCAAAGTTTCGATAGCCGTGACTGAGATGAGAGTGACATCCGCCGAGTCATCGAGAGCGAGAGGGATCATGTCTGCGAGTAGGTTGCTAATGAGGTGTTTGCGTTACTAGTTCGTTGCAGTGTGCTTGATAACAGTTGTCCTAGAGATTCATGTGCTTTCGTGCGGGTATCTGGGAGTTGTGGAGAAATTTTAGAGCAGCCTGAACATCTACTGTCAGGGGTGCCGGTGAGCGAGGACAAGGTTGGAGGACTCGGATGACCGTCGACGTAGTGAGGCCAGCCTGGCCAACTACTAAGACTTTTCTCGGCTTCGGGCCTCAATTGAGAAGCCGCATGGTGGTATGTCCGGAACAGCGGTACATTCACGTTCCGCCCATTCTTCTCATTGACAGTCAAGCTGAGTCAAGCTTCAATATAAGCTTCAATATTCAATATTCAATATTCAATCCTCAGTACTTCAGTTTGCAACGAAGAACATCTAGTATCGACCACATGCTTAATCTGAAATTCTGAATCGATCGCCATCCGATCTCAGCGTCCGAGTTTATCAGAGTAACATCAAATATTCTGAGTGGCTTGCCTTGTTGTCTTTTTTGGGTAGCATATATTATAGCAGTCGAGATACATCCGACGCTCTGAAAATGAGACGTCAATGCATATGCGCTTACAATAATCTATGCAAGTGTCGATTATACCAAAGGTTTGCGACATTGTTGCGGTGTTTGAAAGCGATTTATAACATGATTTTAATCTAGAAAGGGGGTCCTACACAGATATCAATCTAGAACTGGACCAGTTTGACGTGCGGATTTGCAAGACTCACAAAAGACTCAGCGGCACGTCGGCATGAGACGGTCATTTAGAACTAGAATAGCGTTCTAGCTAAATGCTGCGGGGAGTCATCCAGTGCCTCCATTTAAATCTGGATCAAATGGCGACTAGTTACCCACTGCCTCGATGTTCGCCGCCTCACGTCATGGTTATGTCACCGGTTTTCATCCACTACACTATAAGTACCTTAGACCCTAAATATCAACGCCCATCATCAACCTAACGAAACCCACCCACCAGCACTTAGAAGCTACAAACTACAGAAATCCATGTCCTCACTCAAAGTAAGGGAAGGCGAAGCCGATTTCAATGTTACTGGCGCAGACAAGCCCTGCAAGACTTGGTACAAGGTGTATGGTACTCTCCCCCACCCACATAACCCACCTCTTGTAGTACTTCACGGTGGTCCCGGTTCAACCCACGAATACCTCGACATCCTCTCCGAGCTTACGCGTCTCTTCGATGTACCCGTTATAGTTTATGATCAACTCGGCAATGGACGCTCCACGCACCTCCCAGAGAAGAAGGGAGATGTGGACTTCTGGACTGTGCAGCTCTTCGTTGACGAGCTGCACAACCTCCTGAATCACTTAAACATCCACGACAACTATAACGTACTGGGGCAGAGCTGGGGAGGGATGCTGGCATCAGAGTTTGCAACGCGCCAGCCAAAAGGCCTCGGGAAACTGGTGATTGCTGACTCGCCAGCGAGTGCACCACTGTGGGTTAAGGCCGTCAACGAGTTGAGGAAGGAGTTGCCGAGGGAAGTACAGGATGTGTTGGATAAACACGAGGCAGCGGATACAACGACGGATCCAGAGTATATTGCCGCAATAAACGAATTCCACAAGCAGCATTTGTGTAGGCTCGACCCAATGCCTCAGTCCCTGTTGGACGGGCTTGCATGGCAGGAAAAGGATCCAACCGTGCACTCAACCATGTAGGTGTTTCGTCCATCTGTGTCATGCATCTTCAATCTTCGGGGAACAGGATCGGGCCGAATGAATTTTACATCACTGGCTCTCTAAGGACATGGAGCGTGGTTGACCGGCTGCACAATATTCAGGCGACGACATTGCTCATCAACGGAAGGTACGATGAAGCACAGGACATGGTCGTAGAGCCCTTCTTTCAGCGTATCCCGAAGGTCCGATGGGTACAATTTGCGGACTCAGCGCATGTTCCGCAGCTGGAAGAGACGGAAAGGTTTATGCAGGTGGTGTGGGCCTTCTTGCGCGGTTAAAGCGACTGGAAGTATAGAAGCAGCGTAAAAGAAGTGATGGGGTGTGCAGTATGTGTTACAAATCGATCATGAGTGTGAGGTGTAATATCAATGGATTGATGACATTGCGGGCAAAGGCCTTCAAGGCTTCAAACTGCAAATGGATTGCATTAGTTCTATGAGACTGAATTACGGTTGTCCTGTTGTCTCGCACCTGTTCCCTTACTAATGCTTGTTTTCTTGAGGGGCTTTCTTGCCTTCCGTCGTTGTTCACTTCATCACATGGCCGCATCCTCGTCTTCTGGTCTGTCTTCGCCATTGGCTTTGGTCCCTCCTGTCTTGTTTGTCACAATGGATCAGCAACTTGCAGGCGATGCTGTGTCCGTCGTATCTAAGCCTGCTTCGCATGAACGAGTTTCGCGTTGACCTCTCTATTGACATCTCCGTCCAGTTGCCCGGGACTTGCTGCGGCAATCGAAAGTATGTTCCGCCCCGGCATCAACACAAAACAGGAGCGCACGCAAACTACACATATCAGAATGATACGGCTCGGTCTGCCACTTTCAATTCTCCCACCTTTAACTTTCGAATCATCCTCGGTCGCTTTGGAAGAGCCAACAACCGAAGGAGTGTTCATTGATGAGACTTCAGCGAGGCTGGGGAGGTTACATCATCTGCCCGACCGTCATACTCACTCTGTCCTTAGCTTGCGTGCATTCTTGGCCTCCAGCCCTATCAATGTTTCATTTGGTGGTGAATCCTGACAGTTTTGGTTAGTCCGTCGAGAATCTAGGTTGACACGTACACATCTCAGGGATATACCTTATGTTTCTGAGACGATCCGCACGAGGCGTGAAGGTAAATTCTATTTCATGGACAGACTATCACATAAAAAGGAGGTTTCGGCGCAATGACTGGGCCTACTTAAGACGAAGCTCTGAGGATCTATACACTGCAAAAATGTTGTCAGTAGGTTTCGAACCGACTGCAAACAGATTTGGATTCTGTTGTGGTAACCACTTGGTTAAGACCAGTCAAGATGAACCTCCGAGGAATCCATCCACGAGTGAATGTCAAAGTGTGTTCCAATCGAAAAAAGCGTTGTGGTCGGCAGGTTTCGAGCTTGCGTAAGTCCGACAGAAACATATTTCGATTCTGTTGCAGTAACCACTTTGGCCAGGCGAAGTTGAAATGAACCTCAGAGGAAATGTCCATCAGTGAATCTTCAAGGCGTGTTCTGAGAGAAAAAACCTCGTCGGCAGGTTTTGAACCTGCACTGAGGCAGTCGAGAAGACAGATTTCGATTCTGTTAGAGTAGCCACTTTGGCCAAGGCGAAGTTGAGATGAACCTCTGAGGAACTGTCCATCAGTGAATCTTCAAGGCGTGTTCGGATTAAAGAAAAACTCATTGGCAGGGTTTGAACCTGCACTGGTACAGTCGAAGAGACAGATTTTGATTATGTTGTAGTAACCACTTCGGTCAGGGCTAAGTTGAGATGCACCTCCAAGGAATTGGGCGTGTTCCGATAGAAAAAAAAACCCTGTTATTCGGCAGGTTTCGAACCTGCGTAGTCTAAGAGAAACGGATTTTGATTCCGTTGTGGTAACCACTTTGGCGAGGACGAAGTTGAGATGAACCTCCGAGGATGAGTGAATCTTCAAGGCGTGTTCCGATAGAAAAAACCCTCTTGTTAGGCAGGTTTCGAACCTGCGAAGTACAAGAGAAACAAATTTTGATTCTGTTGTGTTAACCACTTGGGCCAGGACGCTTCCTGGCCAAGTTTAGACGAACCTTCGAAGAACTGTCCATGTCCGCAGGTTTCGAATCCGCACCACAAGAGGGCAGATTTCTAATCTGTTTTGGTCCCAAACGGTTAGCTATGACTACCCAAGATAGGCCTTGAAAAATCCATCCATGAGTGAATGTTCAAGGCGTGGTAAAAGGAAAAGATTGTTTGTCCTCGGTTACGAGTCGAAGAACATCATGCATTGACAGTAGAATCACATGACATTAGCCTACCAAAGATGAAATGAAAAGACTAGTTTGCGTTTAATTCGATGGACACAAAACATGCCGGGAATAAGCGAGTCGGGGGCTGGCGCCGGCGCCGTCACGATATGACATAGTACTGTAACTGCAGGACAAAAATCCGGACAACCGCGCTATACTATGGAACCTACAGGTTGTCGATCGCATTACGTAATCTCTTTGGAGGTGTGTACGCAGTCCTCAACTTGTGACTACCCATGTCACGGGTGGTAACAGAGCGCGGCTGTCCGGTTTTCCAATGTTAGGGTTCCGGGAATTTGCACCAGGCAAATTTGCCCGGCTAATTTATCCTGCAAATTTACCGTGAATGACAGTGTCAATTTCCCACCCTCGAAAACATAGTGTCAATTTGGGTGAATTTGTTTCTACTGGACCCAGAACACCTAAAAAACTTGAATATGATATACTGAACAATCCCGGCAGCTCAAACACTTGAAAAATGATCTCCAAAAATATAGAGCAGCGCAGATCTACAAAAATATCAATCCTCTCGACTTGCCGCCTATTCAATTAAGAAAATCTAATGGAACCTATGCTGTTGTGTCCCCCGAAGATGTGATTATCAAGAGAGTTGGCACGAGTCTCCAGCGCATGTTAAAGCATGAATACGGTGATGTTTACGATGGGGTCACCCCAATGTAAACATCACCGTACAAGTTGCTGCAAAACTCATGAAGGAGAGAAATCCGCGCTTGGCTGGTTTGACGCCACGAGAGGCTCTGCAGTCAATGAAGGTTGAGCTCAAGGAGTACTGCAAAGGTGCAGATCCTTTCATCCGCAAGCCTCGTAAAAACGAGAATGTTCGGGATTGGTGGCTAGCGGCTGTCCAGAAAGATGAAAACGCGCAGGTTCTTCAAGTTGGGGTGATAAAGTCACTTACTCGATTGGTTCATTTCACTCAACTCTTGTTCTTGTGTTAGGCTCTTGCGATCAAGTTATATTCTGTGGTACCGGTGTCAATGGCTGACGAGAGGACTGTGTCAACCATAACGTGGCTCACTAGTCCTCCTCGGAGCAGACAAGACATCGCAACATTAAAAGAAACCAATCAAATTCGCCAGTAGCACCGCTGGAAACCTGATGTAAGTTACCTTTGCTCGTTCGGACTATTGAAAGACTGATGTACATCTAATTCAGTCAGCGGCATCAAAAACGGCTCCTTCGGTTAAATGGCGTGATATGCATGCAACCATCCTTGGTGATCGATAACCTGAGAAGCTAACGGTCGTTCCACCACCTGCCCGACCACCTATGACAAGAGATGTCGCAATTCCAAGCTGACGGCTGACGCTGCGACTTCATCGACGACACCAATGGATGACGAGTGGGAGATATGGGAGTCTGCAGAGTAGATTACGGTCAATTAGGTGAAATTCACCTGCAAATTAACGCAAATTAGCGTCAAAAAGCTGGAGCTTTCGGTGGCTCTGCCCCCGAATCCCCGTCAATAAATTTGTGTGAATTTCATGTCATTCACACCTGTAAATTTGTAAATTTGGCCCTCTGCGAGGGCCGTGCTAATTTGCCCGTCAAGCAGACGCCATACCCTAATTCCCGGAACCCAAGTTTCCATACAGTTCAGCGTTTGATCTGTTAACTTCAACTTTTAAAGGTATACACTTGAGTAAAATATTATCATGTAGTGATGTATGTGGAGGTCCGTGAGACCGTCCTCGAGAAACTGAGCACACAAGCTCGTTCAGGAGCACTGTTCGATGATCTACCGCAAGCTGAACTTTCGTTTTACACCCAACCTATGGGGCACGGCGATTGCCTTGCTTACATGCAGGCAAAGAGACACCTATGTTACCCTGTATATAAAGCATAATCACCACTAGTGCTTTGTGTACTTCCCCACGTCTTGAGATCCTTCATGTGGTGGAATGGCACGACGGGACACGCGGTGACGACATTCTTCGCATTGATGCCGGCAGAACCCCAAGGTTGACGGACAGGCTACGAGGTTTGAATCTGTTTCTGATGTTCACAAGACTTGGAGGTCCACGGTTGAGAGGTGGTGTGGGATTCACAACGGTGTAAGATCGCAGTAGTCGAGGGTAATTGCCACGCATCAAGGCGTTCGCCATTGACGCGAAAGCTCAAGGACGTGAACCTGCTCCTTATTATTGGGCGGGAGGTGCTAGATGTATGTGTTATAATGTAGACCGCAAGGAGCATTGATTCAAGAAGATGATACAAAATATATACAATATTGGGATGCATGACAGATTTAGATCACGAGAATCATCTTTGTGACCTCAATAGTTAACATCCTGCTGAATGAGCGCAGTAGCTTTTGCAGAGCGAGGCTTAATAGAGCACTTGAAGGGTTTGAGGTGGCTGGGAGCACGTCTATCAGAACCAGCACCGCGGATGCGATAAGATGCACGACATACGTGATCGTGCCTGATGTATGGTCGACTTCAGGAGTGATCTCAACACCCTTCTCGACGACCTTGGAGATATCAAACACTGCGAGTGACATCACGGTGGATATCCAGACAATGGCATCAGCGAGATGGAGACCTGTCCATGAAAGTTAACAACGTCAAAATACTGTTTGTTGAGCACGATTTAGGCGTACCGGGGCAGACACTGCAGAGCAGGAAGTTAGCATTGCACTTAAAATCAATGCCATTCTTACCGTCTACCAAAACCAAAGCAGATCGTGCGAGGTTCGAGTTCAGGATCTTTTCCGTTATTGTCCAAGAAGCGTTCAGGGTTAAATTGCGAGGGGTTAGCATATGTCCGTGGGTCATTGAGCATGAACCTGCCTTTCAATTTGGTTGATATGTCGAATACGGAAATATAAAAGTACTGACCAAATGTTAGGTATTACCAAGGAACCTTTTGGGATGCAGTACCCGTCATGGATATCGTCCTCGGTGACGCGATGGGGGATGGCTGTCAATTGAGCGGTTGATACGGCCCAGCAATTAAAGAATACGATAAACGAGATCCACGCACCGGTAGGGCCAACAACACTCCAGCGAAAGACTTCTTTCACAAGCGCCTCAGTATAAGGGAGAGAGTCGCGATCTGCGAAGGAGGGAAGACCATCAGGACCAACAACAGCGTCTATCTCAGCCTGAGCCTTCTTCTGCACATCAGGGAACAGTGTCATAGCAAGGAAAAACGAATAGATTGGAGAAGCTGTCTGTGGAAACAGGTGTTAGTCTCAAAATATGGTGATATGGAGGGAGGAGCTAACCCAGTCGGCACCACCAGAGTATAGGGCTGCAGCAGACCACATCACCATATCATTCTCTTCCGCAGATAAAGTACGACCTTCTAACAGATTCGAGGTGAAAGACTTCGTGGCAATGCCAGCAGCCTGTGAAACGTTTGACTCATGATCGCAAAACTATAAATGTTTATTACCATCTGATCCTTAACGAACTTGTAGGGTATGGCAGCCATATCCTCGCGAGTCTTGGACCATTCACGGGCTAAGCGCTTGAAGCCAGCACCAGGGAACCACTCGGGGACGTTGGCCACTGGAATAATCAGACCAGTTACAAGCAAAGGTCAGAGTGTTATAGTCTTACAGAATGGCATGGTGTCAACCATAAAGGCGCCGGGAGCAGTGGACCGCGAGAATTGGTCCATAGCGCGGTCTGCAAGGTCGATAAATGGATCGTTGTTCTCCTTCACCTCGTAACCATGAGAGATTCGCAGAATGATGGCGCCAGCGGTGCTATAGAATTCAATGTCCCATCCATGCAAAGGTAAACCATACAACATACTGTCGAACATGAGCTTGCAGTTGCTCGGGGTTCGAAAACACACGCTTCAGGAATCGGCGAGTCTCGATCTCCTCGATCGGGTGGTAGACACACAAGGCGGCGCGATTGCCTATGACTTGATGTATGTTCTTGCGGGACTGGTGCAAGCGGTCACCATACGGAAAAAGAGCCAAAGCGCTCTTCCAGCCAACAAGTTCGCCACCCATAGGCAGAACAGGACGGTCAGAGTACACAGTACCTTTCTTGTCCAACATGTTCACCGCATTCTCGACTGAATTTAGCACAATGATGTGCTGACCCAGAACTTCGACATGTGAGATGTCGCCTGTACAACATGGAGTCGAAATGTATCATGTTGGGAGGCATGAGGCACTCACCATACTTCTTGCCCCACTCCGCAAAGGTGAGCCAAGGCTTGATTCGAGGTATGGCTTGGATGTTCCCAACGAGAGGCCACCCACGGGGGCCGGGGGGATATGATGCAGGATTCTTGTTCAACACCTGCTTGACCAGGTATGCTCCGATACAAGCAAGACATAATAGGTCCAGCCAAGTAACATTGGATGTCAACATGACCCAGTAGAAGAGAATGGACAAGTAAAGAACGAGGCTGAGTGATGAGAGAACAGATAAGCAGAGTCCTAGTAGATAAAGGCCGAGCTTCGCCGGCAGCAACCTTGTTCAAGTACTAACGCCGTGTACCATCATTTGGAGAGTGCATCAAAGGTACACTACTTGTACGTCATCGCCGGTATCCTTTGGGAAGTAGCGAGTCAGGGCAACAATTCGAGAAAAGATGCAGAAAATTCACTGTCGCACAATATATTACATGTGTGATGAGAATGAGCGCATTTTAATAGACAGGTTCTGACAAATAATTGAGTTGGATATAACTTTCAAAGAGCACAACTTGGAGGGTTGGATTTGGCAGTAGTCGGAAGATGCTTGAGCACCGTGACATTCAGAGAAGTTTGTCCGATGAAGGGCCACCGCGAGGTTTACGTCATCAATCCATGTTTGCTATAATGGTGGTCATAACACAATCAACTCGCGAAGGTTGGTTTCACTTGGTCAGATGAGATTGTGAGTGCATCAAGAAATTGAGGTTGATGAAGGAGAATAACTTACAGTGAACGAGCTTGATGGAATCAACACCTACTCTCATTGAAACATCTTCTCGAACCCCATAAGTTATGGATGATAGCTGGAAAACTGTCCGAGGAAAAGCTGAAGCCATCGTGGGGCACTGGAGTGGCAACTCGTGAATGAGAACTGTGACCTGATAGAGTTATGGGTCGATGGTCGATGACCGTGACATCTGCGACCTAAGTGTTGACTAATGTAAGGCTGATAGTGAGTTCGAAGGGGAAAGCGAACAGATCGATGTGGTTATGAGACGTATAGGTAGATAGCGTGACGAGAAACAAGACAAGACGTTCAGAGCTGTTCAGAGACGGGAACTTTCGTTGGAGCGTTCGGACGTGCTTTTGAGCGGGGAATCAGCGTATGAGATTCTGCTAGGGTATGAGTGTACATGGGGTGTATTCATACGTTTTCGAACGGTTGACTAGGCGCCAGAACGAGCACGAGTAGCGTATGAAGGTGAAAATGAACGGTCAAGGCAAGGGGATCGTGGAGTTTGAGCACAAGGTAAGATAATGTTTAAAGAAAGTGGAAAGCCTTGAATGTATCCGCGTGTTTTTGGATGCGCATTGCGCTCTTCGCATCAGTGAGTCACATGGACAATTTTCGAGCGTCGTGGCCCCATTCCATGCAGGCCTGACATGTTCCGCGCCGCCAGCCCATATTGCGCCATGGATGTCTCAGATATCAGACCTTGTGTAGGGGTTCGAGGGGGGTAAACGATCCATTGTGACATCCGCAAGTGGCAGTCTAAGAGGTCAGTGCGTCTTTCGACTCTTATTTTCTTGCTCGTCCCTTTTTTTTTTTTTAATTCCAATTTTTGTCCTTTCAGAGTAAACTCTATGTAGGACAGTGCGATCTAGTCTAAGGGCCCCCAGTGCCCTGTGCGCATCTCTGAAACCGCGAATGAGCTCGTCCCGTTACTAACCGACATCACTCCTATAGAATTATTAACACTTGCTCTCCCTTTCACCCACAAATGCCTCGACCTTCCACGCTTTCAACGAATCTACAATGGCTCTTTCCCTCGACCATTATACTGCAATGCCATCGCATTACCCAACCCCTACCTTACCAAGTCCTTCCCAATCATCTCACGCAAGCATCCCAGCATTAGACTCTGACACAGAAATCTACGCACACCTTCACAATACCCGCTCCCCTCCCCAAGTTCGGAACAGATTCCTCGACAACAGCTTGACCCTATCATTTGAGCGCAATATCCGTGCTTGGCGCAATGGGTGAACACGCACCTGTCGATGCCTTAGTCTCCACTGTCCAGCATCGTCTTTGATTACGGTGTCATTGCTGGTATCGACTCTTCTGCATTCTCAGAGCCTGTTGCGCGCCTTCTTACTTCAGAGGAGGCTCGTGTGAGTGATGGTGGCAAAGGATGGACCCGTTTGGACTGAGTGACAGACGAGCGGATCGAAGCTCGAATAAGAGAAGTGGAAGGACGGGCTCAGACCTCGATCAATAACTCAGAGGCAGGGATTTTGGAATTTGGGGAGATTGGATAAGTAATGTTGGTGAGTTTGCGACTCCTTGTCGATTTTCTGGCGTTTTGCCTCTTTTATTTTACTTTCCGGGTCTTGTGTTGTGGTGAACATCTGAAATTCATACCCGCGGGGCTCGATATTTTCTCCCTCTCCCGTGCCCTTCTTTCTTTTGTTGCAAAGGTCATTGATCATTTCACTATTAGCCCGCCTTCCACCAGACGCCTACACCCAACTTGCACTTCAACTCGCCTGGTACCGCTCCCGCAGATTCCTCATAGCGACCTACGAAACAGCCCTTACGCGAATGTTCAATGCTGGCCTTACAGGGTGCGTAAGGAGTGCAAGTACGGAGGAGTCAGACTCTGTTTAAGCTGCTAAGGAATGGGGACGTGGAGCTGAGTATGTGGCAGAGGGGGGCCAACACGAAGTGGAGGTGAATTCGTTTCATACCCTCCAATGACGACGGGAACTCGTGGTTTTTGATCCGCTAACCTGATCAGCCTCGCGATAGGCACTTATTAGGCCTGAAGTTGATGCTCGAAGAACTCCCTGTAGATGCGTCCACATCTGCTTCCTCCTTGGACTCTCCCTCGAGTTCAAGTCCCACCGATTCCCCGAAAAACATACGCACCCTCTCTTCACCGACCCTCTTTTCTCTCGCTCTCAGGAGTGGAAGCTCAGCACTAGTGGCCTGAGCGCCAGTGACCAATTCCGAGGCACTGGCTGGGAGGATCGTTATGGGATTAATTGTAAGTTTGATTTGTTCTTTCATAATTTTCTTGCGGGATCGTCGAACCTCAATGAGGGATTCTTCGTCTGTAATGGTTTCCCGTCTGCATTTGTTATTCTCGCCGACATCACCATCAAGTTGACCAGGTCGACCGAGGGTGTTCATTTTCGAATTTAATTGGCGATTCCGTTCACACTCACCCTCGCCACTAAACCAAGCTCATACTCTGTCCTCTCACAGATCTCATAGCACCCCACCGCATCAAATTCTGCGTCGAGTCCAAACTATCATCTCCACGAACAAGTTCAAGCAGCATATCGCAGATGCGGTCCGGGATATGCGGGTGATTTGCGAGGCTGGAGAGCTCGAGTTGAAAGACAGAACGAAGAAATCAGTGGATGGGGTGGGCACAAGGGTGCACGCACGGTTATTGGCCTGGTGGCATTGATCAAGGTTCGTGCCTTGGCTCGCGAACGCGAAGGCCCGACACTGATGGAGATTGTTTGATTTTGACTGTAGATAATCGCAAGCGATCGAACACCGATGTCGGTTCAACAGAAGTTTGTTGGATGCTCGATCGAGAATTCTATACATGATGAAACGGTTATCAACAACCGTCCTTGCTTGTCGCTGCACAATACCTGCCCAACTTGTGTTAGTGATAACGACGTCCAAACTCCACTAGATCACCCTACTCTCATTCGCACTAAACTAAACTAAACCTACTTATCGCATACACCACTCAGACGCAACTGAAACGAGAAAACTCATTCTTTATTCCAAGAAAAAGAAAAAGAAAAATTCCTTTGATCCAGATACAACCGCGAGCTATCGTACAACTAACCATCATCACGAAAACATCAAAGCCGTGTTGGAGTCCGATAACGATCATTCGAGTAGCATCTTCGCGAGCCCACCTACACCATAATCCTCTCCAACTCATCCTCCTCAATCCACTCATACTCGTAATAATCTAACAGATTGCCTACAAGTGAGCCCCACCCAGCCCGCTCCATAAATTTCTGGCTCGTGCAGATGATCATGCCTTTCTTGCATCGAGTAAGCATGACATTAGTCCGGCGCAAATCGGCGAGGAATCCGAGCGCCATGGACCGCACGAGTGAGATCACAATGTAATCTTCCTCGTTACCTACCACAATCGATCCGTAAACATGATAGCTACAAATATATGTTGCGAGAACGAACCTTGAAACGAGTCAACATTGAAACATTTATCCTCCCAATCGAGCTCCTGGAGCTTTAAACGCTCCTCGATCAAACTCCGCTGAGCGTCATACGGGGTGATAATGCGGAATTGCTTATTCTTCGCTTGCAACATGCTAGCGATGCGAAGAATGGTTTGGCACTCTCCAAGGTTCTGCGTACGACATTGATCAACTGCGAGTGACTGAATTCAAGTGACTTACCTTCCAGCTAGTTCCATGTAGTTGTTCCTGGCTGGGAATGTTGATAAAATGACAAGCCATTCTCTCGTCCGTGACGGAGTGTTGCGGATTCGACTGGAGTACGCCATCATACACAGCTTCAGAGATGAATCTTCCAATTTGAGGGGGCATCCTGTCTACAATAAAATATAAATTTCAGGGTAGGGGAACATTAGGGGAAGGACTTACATTGGGTATCTAAAAAAATGGCATGGTCCTTGAGATGCTTGACTTCGAAAATGCTCTTCAGGTCCTGGATATCATCCTGACCATAGGGTGGCACTGAAGATGTCAGAACATGCGATTACATGCAGGAGAAATACTTACATTGTTTGTCGTCACCAATGAAGCACACCTTTCTAATGGAGGTGTGAGAGGTGAAGAGAGGAATGTAGTCACCAATCTCGATTTGGGACGCTTCGTCGATGACGAGGGTCCTGAGTGGTGCCGCTGTAAAGCCTCCAAACCTTCGAAGAGCGAAAGATGAGAGCATAGACAAAGTACAGAGAATAACCGGGGTGGTCAGGAGCTCCTTAAAAAAACCTGGCGCAGAGAAGTCCTCGGATGTGATGACATTAGCCCGAATGTTGGCATATAGGTGCTCGTGCCTACATTATGTTAGTCTGCCTAAAGGGGAAAGCCCACCAGTGAAAGGACTGACCAGTCGTCGAAAAATTCCGTTGAAACGAGAAGCTTCCAATTGGTCAGGCCAAAGTCAGTGAGTTTCTCGGCAATATTCTTGACGGCAACATTGGATTGGGCAATGAGCCAGATGCCAGAGAGTCCACCGGCCAGGGCAGTCTGAACAAAGGAGGCGATGACAGTGGTCTTACCGGTTCCAGGGGGCCCCTGGATGACAGTAAGACGTCCGTCATTCGACTGCTGGAGCATCTGCTTCACAGCTTTCGTCTGGGACCGATTGAGGGGGCGAGCGACACGGTCGGCACGGAATTTGACAATACCCGCATCATTCGCCTCCTCCGTCCAGGCGGAGGGCCACTGGAAGTCATCCCTGGGAGACGAAAAGAATACTAGCTGAACCCACGGGTTGTCGTGTTTGAGGTCGATGAGACCTTGAAGGATCTCTAGAACCTTTTGAGCACGCTGGGTTTCGGCCTGCGTAGGGTCATCACGGCCGACGATCTTGATTGAACCGACGGTCTTGCCAACGAAACTGAGACTGTTGGTGGTAGCGAGTTTCGCGATGCGACCCTGAGACCTGGTAACCTGACCGTCAACAGTGAAGCCCCGCCCTGTGCACTCGCCAATATCAATGAATGCACGCTAAGAAAATTAGTTGTCAAATAAGGCACGGCGTGGATACGCGAACGACATACCTGATGCCGGCCCTTACGAATTTTGTTCTGGTATCTGTCGGCTCGAGCATCGATGTGATTGTTCTCATGATCGATAGAAGTGGTAAACTGGCGTGTGACCTCGGTCGGCTTCTTCTGCTCGAGCTGGAACGAATCCTTCGAGCTCTTCGCGAGGAATTCCAATACCTGTGATTATGATCAGCGCTATCATTCGCCAGGCAAGCAGTGAACTACCTCATCAGAGAGCCTGAAGGTGTCCACTGGGGGCACCTGCACGAGACGATCCTCCATGGTCGAGAGTTGCGAGACATAGTGTGCGATCCATGCACGTAGTGCAAGTGAAGTAGTGCCATTCTTAGCAGCGGGCATATCATCGATGATGGTATCATTGCGGAATACTTCGTTGATGTTTACATCGTGTACACCATGAAGATCACCAATGGCCTGTTTAACGGTGGCGAGCGGGGCACGCGTTTTCGATCCTGCGGACTGGATATCTATCGCATTTGCCATTCTAAGATCATGTGTTTGAGATAGGGCAAGGGCAATTGGTGCAATGTTGAATGCGTATAAAAATCCGGTGGTGCGGCGGAGGAGGTTCTGTGTCAAAAACTCCCGAGCGGCAGTGTTGTCTACCTTGCCGGCGGGTGTGACAGGGCGTCCATCGTGTTCGTTGCCCTTGCTCTTCTTCAAGTTTAACTCGAATTCGATAATGATAATCGTGGACGTGTCTGCGATTGCAAGCATCGCGAGCTCTCCAGTTGGCGCAAATCCGCCAGCAAGGCCAAGGGCACGTCCCTCGTTCCTTTCTAACAGATTGCACAACTGATGTTGCTCTTCGATTAAATTCGATTCAGATATAATGTGGGCAGACAGCGCCTGGCCACTCTCAACTTGCATAACATTCTGGTGGAGCAGTGTGGGCATGATGGCCTTGGATATGATGATGGTGGTGAGTCGCAATGTGTAACGATGGAGTGCAACTCTATTTCAAGGTCTGCATTGGGGCTCCGGGTCCGAAGCCTCATGACTGGGCGGGCGCTTGCTGAGTCCTGACTCCAGCTGGAATCTCAAGCGGTCCTCGTGGTTCCTAGCCTTTTGAACAGCCCTCTGAGTCTTTCCATTGTCTATAGATATCACACTGTATCCGCAGTCTTTGCCGTTTTGTCCCAAGTGTCGTCCAGACTCTTGCCTGGTCAAGTTCTTTTCTGGCTCCGGAACTCCATGGGAGAATCTAAATGCATCTGTGATTCTTTTCAGACTTGGTTGGCTAAGTATTACGGCTGACCACGACTCGCCAAGTCCAAATTTACACTGCTAGGCGTGCCATTTATAGGGTCGTCATGGATCAGAATGCTGATTGTTATTCGTTGTTCCGCCAACAAAGGCGAATGGAAGGAATATAGCCGTCTCTTGTATCGAGTGACGGTATGATACCGCTCGTCCGTTATGGCATGTCAACTGGTTTGTACAAATCTGTACAAATCTGTATCGTAAGCCCCCACTAGTTTGCTGATGATGGACATATGTCAGAGGCAGAGGCAGAGGGTCATGCAGCTGGCATGTAGTTGGACTAGCTACTCAATGTTATGTAGTTGTACTGCATCAATTTTTTTGTGCTTGAAATATTTACGGTTCGGTTCACATTCGGGCCAGGAAAAACCCGAACCGGACCACACAGAACGGTTCTCGATGGTTCGGTTCTCGGTTCTCGTCCAGGACCCTCTGAACCAAACCGAACCGGACCACGGCACTGCCCTAAAATTTAAACTTTTACCCTCGAGCAAGTTACATGCATGTCATACTAGTCATCCCGAGTTAGCAAGAATATACTGGGTGAAGATGAACTGATGCCATATCCCATCCACATCACTGGGGACATCACTAAAGGGTCTTTTACTTTGCACATTACAACCTCCTTCCTTGACCTTCTCAATCTCGATCTGTATTTAATCTAATGAACAGGTGCCCGTTCATTTTTTCTTAAATCCATCTAAACGAAAAAGGGCACAAAACAAATAATTCTACTAGGTTGGTGTACTTGTAAATTCATCTTTCTTCGACGACGACAGTGCCAGATATTCCCATGTCAAAACGGTCAGCCGATATACAAAGATTGCTGCGATGTTCTACAATATATTGCTTTAAATAGCTTTGTCACATCTGTTCACCAATTCACTGATGCTAGACAACATCAACGCCCATCATCAACCCACCCACCAGCACTTAGAACTCACAAACCACAGAAATCAATGTCCTCACTCAAAGTAAGGGAAGCCGAAGCCGATTTCAACGTTCCTGGTGCAGGCAAGCCCTGCAAGACTTGGTATAAGGTGTATGGTACTCTCCCCCACCCACATAACCCACCTCTTGTAGTACTTCACGGCGGTCCCGGTTCAACCCACGAACCCCTCGACATCCTCTCCGACCTTACGCGTCTCTTCGACGTACCCGTTATAGTTTATGATCAACTCGGCAATGGACGCTCCACGCACCTCCCAGAGAAGAACGGAGATGCGAACTTCTGGACTGTGCAGCTCTTCGTTGACGAGCTGCATAATCTCCTGAATCACTTAAACATCCACGACAACTATAACGTACTGGGGCAGAGCTGGGGAGGGATGCTGGCATCAGAGTTTGCGACGCGCCAGCCAAAAGGCCTCGGGAAACTGGTGATTGCTGACTCCCCAGCGAGTATGGCGCTGTGGGTTAAGGCCGCTAACGAGTTAAGGAAGGAGTTGCCAAAGGAAGTACAGGATGCGTTGAATAAGCATGAGGCAGCGGATACAACGACGGATCCAGAGTACATTGCCGCAACGAACGAATTTCACAGGCGGCATTTTTGTAGGCTCGATCCAATGCCTCAGTCCCTGTTGGACGGGCTTGCATGGATGGAAAAGGATCGAACTGTGCACTCAACCATGTAGGTGTTTCGTCCATCTGTGCCATGCATCTTCAATCTTCGGGGAACAGGATCGGGCCGAATGGCTTTTACATCACTGGCTCTCTAAGGACATGGAGCGTGGTTGACCGGCTGCACAATATTCAGGCGACGACATTGCTCATCAACGGAAGGTACGATGAAGCACAGGACATGGTCGTAGAGCCCTTCTTTCAGCGTATCCCGAAGGTCCGATGGGTACAATTTGCGGACTCAGCGCATGTCCCGCAGCTGGAAGAGACGGAAAGGTTTATGCAGGTGGTATGGGCCTTCTTGCGCGGTTAAAGCGACTGGAAGTATAGAAGCAGCGTAAAAGAAATGATGGGGTGTGCAGTGTATGGTACAGATCGATCATGAGTGGGAGGTGTAATATCAATGGATTGATGACATTGCGGGCCAAGGCCTTCAAGGCTTCAATCTGCGATTCGATTGCATCAGTTCAGCGTTTGATTTGTTAAGCGCTCACCTTGCCTGCAGATCTCGACTCAACAGACATACTTTTCATATGACACGCCTGTCTAGAAGCTGGTGCAGAGTCTGCAGAGTCCAGCACCGGACTTCGAGGCAAAATAATGGCTGCTATTATTTTCGGAAAATCATGTAATCAAGAAATAAACATGGATGTAGCACGTCTGCTGTAGGCCAGATGCTTCCCCGACTCGCCAGAGGAGGGCTTTTGTGGGGTACTTTGTTTTTTTCTGAGTCATCGTCGTGAACGGGGGTATACCTCGTGAGCCTTGTTCGGAATCGGATGTTCCCTTTCTACACCCTGAATCCCATGTTCCTACAACACTGGATGACATCCGGATACTTGTTTGCTATTCGATCTGCACTCGACCCATATGCAGACTGTCTCCAGGGACAGTCAAGTACACGCTTCAGTTTACAAAAACACCACGTATCAGATACTTACACTCGCGATCAGAAGAGAGCAGTCAAACCCATCTCCGATTGGATTGCGCGTCTAAAACGGTGATCAGGAACGGCAGACCGACAGAGGACAACCTCACGTCGGGGCATTCGCAAATCCAGAGATGCAGACAGGGCAGAGGCCCTCTAGACTAGTTAGCACTGTCCGACATAGGGTACATTACCCCAATGGACAGAAATTGGAACAAGACAAACATTGTATTCCAAACCTTTCAACCGTGCATGTATAATAACATGTACGAAAATGAAAGCTCTAAAAGTGGTGTAATGAAATTGAAAAAATCCACAAAATGGGCAGTCCATCATGATTGTCTGTCTCGTCCCATTCAAGGAGAGAGAAATTTGGAAGGCCTCGAGTTTAAGTAGTGAAGGAAGCAGGACTTGGTGCGCTAGACTATGGGCAAAACTGTTAACAGTGGCCTTCAGCCTTTTGCTCCAGGGTGATGGGGACACGTGTGAAGGAAGTCAATATCGTGGTGTTTGGTTCCTCATGGGATTCGGTTGCGTCACCTTACTTGCAAGGTCATATAAATTCAGTGTTCCTCTGATAAGTGGAAGCGGCCAAAGTTTCGACAGCCGTGACTGAGACGAGAGGGATCATGCCTGCGATTAGGTTGCCAATGAGGTGTTTGTGTCACTGGTTCGTTGCAGTGTGCTTGATAACAGTTGTCCTAGAGATTCATGTGCTTCTGTGCGTGTATCTGGGAATTATGGTGAAATTTTCGGGTAGCCTGAACGTTTACTGTAGGAGGTGAGCAAGAGTAAGGTTGGAGGACTCGGATGACCGTCGATAAACATAGATTTGTAGTGATGCCAGGCTGGCCAACTGAGATCTTTCTGGACTTTGAACCTGAGAACTTCATGAGAAGTGTAGTGGACGAAAACTGATGTGACATAACCACGTGATGACAACACGGGCGGCGCACATCGAGGCACTGGAGATCGTTTGCCAGTAAGTAACTAGTCGCTATTGGATCCGGATTCAAATGTAGGGAGTGTTAGCAAGAAGATGATTTGAAAGATATGATGGTATATAATATGCGCAAGAGGATATCGATGGCGGTACTGAATCGCCACAAGCCGATACAAATTATTTGTGCGTGTTTGAAAAGTCAAACCTAGTATGTGCAGTGTGCACTGATAACACCACTCCCCACGATCATCTGATTACAGATGGGATAATAACAGTCTTAATCTAGGTCCATCACCAAAAAAGACGACAAGGCAGGCCATTCAGAATATTTGATGTTACCCTGACAAACTCGGACATTTAGATCAGATAACAATCGATTCAGATCAAGCATTACCGTGGGCAGGTGTGGTCGATACCATATGTTCTTCATTGAAAGCTTGAGGAATCTGAAGCTTGACTGTCAATGAGAAGAATAGGCGGAACGAATGTACCGCGATTCCGGACGTACCATCATGTGGCTATAAGTACCTTCTCTCATGTTAGACCCATCATGAGATAAACATCGCCCATCATCATCCACCTAACGAAACCCACCCACAAGCACTTAGAAGCCACAAACCACAGAAATCATGTCCTCACTCAAAGTAAGGGAAGCCGAAGCCGATTTCAATGTTCCTGGCGCAGGCAAGCCCTGCAAGACTTGGTACAAGGTGTATGGTACTCTCCCCCACCCACATAACCCACCTCTTGTAGTACTTCACGGTGGTCCCGGTTCAACCCACGAATACCTCGACATCCTCTCCGAGCTTACACGCCTCTTCGACGTACCCGTTATAGTTTATGATCAACTCGGCAATGGACGCTCCACGCACCTCCCAGAGAAGAACGGAGATGTGGACTTCTGGACTGTGCAGCTCTTCGTTGACGAGCTGCATAACCTCCTGAATCACTTAAACATCCACGACAACTATAACGTACTGGGGCAGAGCTGGGGAGGGATGCTGGCATCAGAGTTTGCGACGCGCCAGCCAAAAGGCCTCGGGAAACTGGTGATTGCTGACTCCCCAGCGAGTATGGCGCTGTGGGTTAAGGCCGCTAACGAGTTGAGGAAGGAGTTGCCGAAGGAGGTACAGGATGCGTTGAATAAGCATGAGGCAGCGGATACAATGACGGATCCAGAGTATATTGCCGCAACGAACGAATTTTACAAGCGGCATTTGTGCAGACTCGACCCAATGCCTCAGTCCCTGTTGGACGGGCTTGCATGGATGGAAAAGGATCCAACCGTGTACTCAACCATGTAGGTGTTTCGTCCATCTGTGTCATGCATTTTCAATGTTTGGGGAACAGGAACGGACCGAACGAATTCTACATCACTGGCTCTCTAAGGACATGGAGCGTGATTGACCGGCTGCACAATATTCAGGCGACGACATTGCTCATCAACGGAAGGTATGATGAAGCACAGGACATGGTCGTAGAGCCCTTCTTTCAGCGTATCCCGAAGGTCCGATGGGTACAATTTGCAGATTCAGCGCATGTTCCGCAGCTGGAAGAGACGGAAAGGTTTATGCAGGTGGTGTGGGCCTTCTTGCGCGGTTTAAAGCGACTGGAAGTATAGAAGCAGCGTAAAAGAAATGGTGATGAGGTGTGCAGTGTAGGGTGTAAATCGATCATGAGTGCGAGGTGTAATATCAATGGATTGCAAGGCCTCCAAACTGCAGATCGATTGCATCAGTTCAGGTTGAGCGCTCGCCTTGCCCGTGCATCTAGACTCAATGGACATACTTTTCATATGACACGCCTGTCTAGATCAAGCTGGCACAGAGTCCAGACCACATATACGCGTCTTGTGAACAAGTTGTGAATCTAAAAATGGATCGATAATGAATCACGTGAAATATGGACACGGGCGCGTGTCACCAATTTGGACATCATCCATTTCCGTCCGAACAAGGTTCAAGTTTGAAATTCTCAACTTGCTTCGAATTCCTTCGTTAAACCCCGTTCTGCGGCCTCTGCTTGACATCACACTCTCTATTTGTTACTCACAGCTCTCATTTCTTATTTACTGCGGTCCAAAAACCTATCGATCTGCCCGCGAGGCAAGCTCGAATCAATAGAAATATCTGTTCCAATAGCATCTACTATCCATGATAGGACTCACACTGTACGACGTCCTTGCGATCCCAACTACCGCTTCTACGGACGATGGTTCGCACTAGTGTAATCTGCCTCGTGAAACTGATCTTCATTTTCGATCACAGTGAGGAAGGCATACAAACAGAAAGCTCTTGAAACACACCCTGACAAGCTCGAACCTACCGTGACTGAGCAAGAGCGTCGCGATGCAGAGGGAAGGTTCAGAAATGTATGGGCGGTCTGAGCTTGATGCGAATGATTGCTCGATGCTAATGTTGATGATATGATTTTGTTGCAAGGTATGTGAGGCATTTGAGGTGCTTAGTGATCCAGTGAAAAGGAAGGTGTGTTTAATCATGCGTATACTTGTGTTGAAATGATGGCCGCCAACATATTCCATTGATTTAGGCCTACGATGACCGCGTTCAGCTTGCTCAGAAGAACAAGAAACATTGGGATGAGCAGCACGACAGGCGGGTCAAGACGCGCGAAGAGTGGGCACGTCAAGTCAAGGAACGCAGCGAGGCTCGTATGAAAGAACGTGCGGACTTCTATGAGAACCTCAAGCGTATAAAGGAGGAAAAGCAGCGATATGTGGAAATGGTTGAGCAATTCTATCAAGAGCTGCGCGACTGCCACCCAGAGTGGGAATCGAGGAGGCAGGCCGCACTACAGGTACGTGTCATTTATTTTTGCAGGCATTTTTCCATTTGATGAATTTATTTTATATACAGTGGAAAGAGATGGCGGACAAAGGCCAAATACCTCGACGACACACAACTCGCATTTAGCAAGGCGAACTCGACTGACAGCTTTATCTTATGGTTCGTTTCAGTGGGTATTTTGCTTTATTTATCTCCCAACGCTGGAGTTTTTATTCGCGATACTGTTGTACTTCTATATTTTGCTTCCTTCTGCAATCCCTTGTTGTTCGATTCGTGTTCGTGTTCGTGTTTATTCACTCATTGACCTACCCGCGATCATATTTGCTATAGTCTCCGTGGACATCTAGTGACAGAATGTACATACGGAACTCCAATCTGTTCGATCGATACAATCTCAATATCATCACAATCCCAATGACTTCTGTCTACTCTTAGCAATCTTCCCTACATCATCCACCGCTCGTTTCAGCTCATTTAACCAGTCCTCACTGTTCCTCGCGACACAGATCAGGCTTTCTGCCACAGGCTCGTTCAGCGGAGGCCCATCTGGATAGCTCTCCAAAGGATGTCCAAGCTGTAGCTTATCCTCCATCTCCCTCGCAATTGCAGCCCTAGTTCTCCCGTTCACGAACGTGATGTACCTCAGTCCAAAGTACACATGCTCATAACACACGTTAAGGTGTTCTAGCCGTTTCAACACCTCTGGGGGTGTCTCCAACCTTGTTGTAGCAGAGAGGCCACCACTTTGCTCTTTGGCGCTTAACACAGATAGCTGTTTAATCTCCCGATCCTTGGGTGTGCAGTGATGAATTCTGCTTGTTCATGTACATTCCACGCGTGGATGATAGCGATAGCGCGTTCGATGAGCGCGTTAGTGGGGTCTATGGTTTCAAGAGGTGTATTCCGGATGGATTGGAAGAGCTCCGGAACGAGTTTGGTTATCAAGATACCAGAATGCTCAAACAGCTGGGTGAGGACGCTCGCTATGTCATCCTGATCTTCGTACATATCGCAAACAGAGCGTGTCAAAAATCAGGGATAATGGATGATGCCACAGTGACAATCCGTGGCAGATGATGATTAGACGTGTGGATGAGTTGTGAAACGTGGCTAGGTCACCAGGTGCGATAGATTACAGCTAATTGGGTTATAATTTTACCCAATTTGCAGCGGATTGAAGCCCTATCACAAGTCGGGCCGAACCCCTGATCAGCTGAGAACTTACCAGCGTGACTTGGACCATCCTTGCAAGGACATATATAATGACACAATACATCTATGCTAGTTGCACCAACCCACCCTAATACATCCCTGCATTTACAGGCTTTCATTATTCTGCGCCAGTTGTCATGACCAAACCATTCGTTCTTCGCTGGGGTATTATCTCAACTGGCAGGATAGCCAATTGCTTCGTAACAGTGCGTTTTAAATATCCGTCTATTTCTCTTTCTAATTGAGAAGCGTGGTTTAGGATCTCCTTGTTGATCCCGAAACGTCCGTGCCACTCTGCTGTCCATCGTGAAATCGAATGACATTGTTAAATCCAGCCGTAATGTCACTGATGTAGCACACAAAGTGACTGCTGTTGGGTCGCGAAGCGTCCAATCAGCGCAAAATTTCATCACCGAGTATGCCAAGGGTGATAAGTCGATTAAAGCATATGGGAGCTATGCTGGTGTCTTTGCAGACCCGGTGGGTAGAATACCCTCAAAACAGCAACCAATCTAACGAAATGTGGCACAGAACGTGGATGCAGTTTACATTGGTTCGACTTAATTTTATATCTAGGTCGATCTCAACTTACCGGGCGTTGTATAGGCACACCTCATACTCTTCACTATGAAAACGCGCTCGACGCGATTAAGGCAAAGAAACACGTTCTTTGCGAAAAACCCGTGACATTAAACGCGGCCGAGCTTCGGTCGCTCCTTGCAGCTGCAAAAGTGCATGGAGTGTTCTTTATGGAAGCCCTTTGGACACGCTTCCAGCCTCTTACGCTCGAGGTTAAGAAACTTTCGGAAAGTGGTGTATTGGGTGCACCACTGGCTCTCCAAGCCGACTTGTCAGCCTACTTGCAGCTCCACAGTGAGTGATGTCGTGTTGCTTTGTGCACCGTCATATCTCATGGGGCACAACAGAAATTCCTAAGACTCACCGCATCTTGGATCCTGCCCTTGGTGGTGGCGCATTACTAGATTTGTGAGTACACAAGGTAAAACTTATAGCGGAGAATCTGACCTGTTGCAGGGGACCATATCCTCTTATTTGGGTAAGGCAGCAATTATCTTTGTTTTTATCCCTTTAATGACAATTGCAGGCCATTCTCGCACTATACGAGCACCCAGCTAACCAAGGAGCTGCTCCCAGCAACGTCAGTGGGACAATGCTGAAAACCCCTCTGACAGGGGTCGACCGCAATACCTCCTTCACAGTCACCTTCGCCGAAAAGGAATTAGCTGCACAAGCCATCCTGTCATGCAACCTTAACGTCACTTCCTATCAGCATGGTGTCATAATTAGATACGAGAAGGGTACGATTACGATTGCAGCGCCGATATACTGCCCGAAGAGCTTCACTGTGCAGTACCTTGAAGGCAGCAAAGTAACAAAGGAGGAAACGAGACGATTCGAGTACGTCGGCAATGGATGGCATTTTCAGGCAGATGAAGTTGCGCGGTGTGTGCGAGATGGAAAGAGTGAGAGTTCGCTTTGGGGACATGATAAAAGCCTGGTGGAGATGGACATCTTCGACGAGGTCAGACGCCAGGGAAACTACAAGTTCCCCCCTGGAGTGGAGAAGGTGGTGTAAGGGATGTGGATGATTGGAAGCTTTGGACAATCTGTATAGTTCGTTCGGAAGTGCACCTGCAATTTATACCGCTCGCCATGTCGTTAAATTCGACTGATCGGTGACTTGATGGGCTTTGATTTTGTGTACACGTGACGGTCGCGACGCGAGCCGCCCACACAACCAAATATATAAATATTCAGAACATAAGTACGCTTTATCAGACCTCTTGAGATATTTGCCAACTACCAGCTCAGTTAAAACATCGTAACTAAATTCTCCACGATGAACGCTGTCTCTCTCGTCTCCACCACTGTTGCTCGAGTTATCATGACTGGCGTTCTTTCGGCAGTCCTCTTCAACAAAACCGTGGTTCGTCACACCCGCCATGCCCTGAAGGAGGCAGAACAGGCTTCTCCAAAACTCGCCGTGGTCACTTTATGCATTTCTACGCTGGCGCTTCTCCACGCGTCTGATAGAATAGCTTGTGAAGTTCTAGGGCTTATGGAGACCTGTCCACCGACCACTGGTGAAGGGAGTTCCTTGGCAACCGCTCATGATGATCCTCGGTCTCCTGCTTTCTCGCACGACGATACCGATGACTTCAAGACTCCTTTGTCATCGCCGTCCATCTCATCTCCTGGGAACAGCTTAGACAGTATCGTGACCCTCACCTCCTCTTCAACCGTTTCCAAGCTTGGCAATGTCTTCAGAGATAGGACACCCAGTCCTCCAGCCGTCAGCACTAGCGATAGCGATGAGGATGACGACGTAGCGCTGCGCAAGGTATGATTATTCCTCTTTTCTAGAGGTTCTGGTAACATCTTTTTCTTTTCAGTGGACAACGGAGACAGTGCCAGAGTTCAGCACCCCAACGAATCGCGCTCCTGAAAATATCCTCAATTCAATCATCAGGCGAATGGGATACCTCTCACTCTCAGACGGCCGTTCTTTCCCCTCAACCCCGACCCGAGCTTGAGACCCCAAGCTACCCGTCGAAACGCGGACGCATCCCACCTCCCACCTTATTACTCCTTTATTCTTCGGCTTCAAGTTCCTGTACAAACTAGCTCATGATACCGATCTGCATCATGATCCACCCTTTCACAGAACTACGCATCAAGGCTACCTCGCCCCTCTTTCCCTGTGTCACCTTCGAACTTCTAGCACGAGAATGCGATCATAGTACCGAAATAGCACGAAGCTAGCTTCTCTTCTGCATGTAACGGGAGCCCTCATTTCCTCTTAACTCCTGTCTTACCTTACAACTTGATTATGTATCACACAACACTTTCCACACCTGCACTGGACTCTGTCAATCGTCGATGATCATGGTATCATTAATTGTCAATAATCACAATTGTTTTGGCAACACTAGGGACTTCCCTGGACTGACGAGTAAACGAATATCCAAAGCAAACAAGAATATGGCAGAGCGTTTGCCCGTATAATTGCCAACAATCGTCTGATATTATAGCAATGGCAGACTTACCGACCGGTGTCCATCCCTTGGACACCAGAGGGCAAGTGCGCAATTGGATAAAATACAGAAGATAAGAATAAGGTGCTAGGGCGATGACAACGTATCGTGTCTGGAACGTCATAGTTTCCCGTGGTCAGATCATCAGAAGTGGATAGCTCCTTCTCACTGATGGGAACACCCTAGATCTGCAACAAACAAAAAATAACATGCAAAGTCGGTGAGATTCTGAATCTACCTTCATCGATTCCAGCCCTTTATCTGTCAATCGAGTGAGATTCTTGCCCCGTTTTCTCTTCTTCGCTAGTGGACA
This sequence comes from Suillus subluteus, assembly GCA_016647755.1. Classification (NCBI taxonomy): domain Eukaryota; kingdom Fungi; phylum Basidiomycota; class Agaricomycetes; order Boletales; family Suillaceae; genus Suillus; species Suillus subluteus. The sequence continues at coordinate 44,711 of JABBWI010000376.1, forward strand.
GTGCAGCAATTCATGTGTAACGAATACACCGATCGCAGGCATGCAGTCTGCAGATCACGATCAAACCTCGAAGGGGTTGCGAATATCCAGCGGCAAGGAAGCGATGGATGAGTCAATACAGTGCTGTTGCTGCCTGTAGTTGGTGGTGAGTCAGTATGGGCAATATTTGTGTGGGAGCGACTATCGATCATCATTCTACACTCAGCTTGAACTCAAATATCGTAGCTCTAAACTTTGTATACAAGGTTCCGAGTGGAACCCCAAGCTTCAAACATGGATATATGACTTCAGTACTTACAGTTGGGTTCGATAAGCTTGTCACCTGGTTAGCGACCATCGAATAACTCATCACCCTGGTTTTCTGGAGAGATTGTCGCTCGCTAGACAAAATTTTGGTCGGCGGTGATTGTGAATCGATGCACCCTGGCGAGAGAAGAACTTGAAAAGGCTCAGCTGCATGGTAGTGTGGCAGTTCCTTCGTTGGAATTACTCAAGAAACACGCACCTCTCATGATCGAGCCAGATCCTGCCAGATACTAGTATCATGGCTCATGAATCATGCACATAACACCCAAGCATCTCATGATGAGAATGAACCACCCTCAAAAAACGCATCAAATCGCGCGACTCACGGACTTGCCAAGGGCAAGGCACAGGAGAGTCGGGGTCATGGTTTACGTAATAGAGTTGGTTGGGACTCCGGCACCAGCCACGTAGGACAGACAGCACTAACGTTGACAATCTCAAAAATTTGCTGTACTTATTTTCTTCGTTTCTGGCTGGGGATTGCACAGAATACATAGGTCTTCCTGAATCTAAGGTCCTTGGCGAACTTGATACCTTGATCCGAGTTCCGGTGAGCCCGTCCACTCTCAGGCTAGTCTTGAACACGAGTTAGAAGTTGCTTACGCCGATACTAGTTATATAACAATCCTAAAGATGGGATTCCGACAAGGCGCTGTCCTTGCATCGTGCTCTTTTTTTCTTGGTGAGACTTCAACTCGTGTCTCCGATAGACCTAACTCCGTATTTCTGCAACAGGAGTCCTCTTCATATGCTTCTTTGTTGATTACCGCATTCTGCATCAGGAATTGACAGAGGAGATCATCGAAGACGGGTTCCAATTCTATGCCACTTTCTTCAATGCACCTCCCGCAATTAAGGTCTGTATTCCTTTGCGAGCAACAATGTCAGGAGGATGACGCTCATCGTCACAGGCGGTGCTACATGGCTTCATGGGGGTTGGTATTTTAGGACTTGTTTCAAAACTGCATAAATATGATGAGAGTGCCATCTTCTTCGATGGATCAAGTCTGGGTAGGAGCCAAATTTGACTTGCTTCAATACATTGCTCAATAATATGACTAGTGGCTTACATTTTTGCAGTAGCTGTCTACCTTTCAGTGACAGTTCCATCTTTGCGAACCATCGTCACCCCCGTAGATGTCGATACACGCGCGGACCGTATTGAAGCCATGCGAATACTCTCAGCAGGCAACACCATTATAATGGTAGTCCTTGGTGCCATTCTAGTGCTTCAGGTAATCGTCAGACAATTTCTTTCCTCTTCCATCATGCGACGCTCGCTTTCCCGCGCGAACCTGAAGTTTTCGGCTCAATTTAAAACATTTATCTATCACATTTCCTTCTCGAAGAGCACATCACGGAACCCCGAAACCCGTTTTATTTCTTGTGTTACCCTCCTAATATTTCTTTCTGACTTTTTTCTAATAGGGCGGACAGGAATACGCACGTCGTGCAGAGGCGAGAGAGCTGGCGAAGATCGAGGAGGCGCTCAAGGCCAAAGGGAGCCCTAGTACCGGGAAAGACAAGAAGGAGTAGACTGGCATACGGTCAGACGTTACTCAGTCAAGGCGTTCCCTGACTGTGGACACTTGTGTTATCGTCGATCTCAATTCCGCATCTCGGTTTTAAGCTTGGTATCGGGACATCTAGGAACGTTTGGATGGTATAATGAATCATTAACGTTATAACGCCAACTACTAGTACTTGTTGAAGTTTTGATTAGTTTGTGGTTTGTGTGTACTAATTAAATTAGTGATGTCCACTAATAAGTACCCTGAGCGGACCGTGAACAGTCTTAGCATGTGACACCATGTCGTTCAATGATTTCGGAGCTGCCACAGCCTGGGGCGAGCCCGAGCAACAACCTGGCGACATAGTAAAGGATGCGATACGGAAGGAGAAGATTCTTAAGTCAGTTTTATCCTTCGACTTTCTAACTACAGCTTCTGATTGGCGGCGCCCTACAGAGAAATTGCAGCTGCACAGGGCGATTTACAAGGTACTTGCTTCCTGGATATCAGTTTATGCAGTCGTCAATCTCGCATCTTCAGCACTTGTCGCACGAGTGCACAGCGTCCAGTCGGACGTCGACCAACTCACATCCGAGAATTCGACCTTGCAGATGTACATCGACAACCTAACCATGCAGATGGCAAAGAGGAAGTGATAATTTTGCTGTCCATGTATATGTAAGTCACGATCGAGCTCTTGTGCATCACCTGCGGTTGAACGTTCAACCTTTTCATCAGACTACCATCATGTATCATGCTCCATGATTGGGTTTCCTCTTGCATGTCTATATCGCAGAGTATGGTACCCTTGGTCTGAATCAGAACTTCTCTATCTTGGTGTCCAGTATGGGTTAGTCAGATCTGTGGAACATCATGATGCTCAAATTCGGAACAAGTCAGTGACATCTGACAGGCTGTAAACTCGCACAGCTTCGACCAAAACGCCGTGATTGACACATTCGTTCGGAAAACAGGACAGTGATGTCGATACGTACTTCCTCGGAGGCGCCAACCGGGAGCCGTACCGTTTCCATTCATAGGCCGTCCATTATCGACCAGTCTTCTTGTCCGCAGTAGTGGTATTGACAGCTAGGAGACAACTTTCAAATTGAAGTCGAGTGACCAACTCAAGTCCCCACTTGTCACAATGATTTGCCGATCTGGATGCCTGGCCAAGTAGAGCGTTTGCCCTGTTACAATTGGCCCATCAGCTGGATGTTGATTTACGTCACCATTGGACATGCCATTCTGTTGGGACGATTGCACTCTGATACCAGGTTCAAGATCAAGCATCTTGGTTCTATTAGTGCCGTCCTTATCGTCACTCCGCAGGCAAGGAATCTGATACCTGATTCTTTAGTTTGGTGACGACGAGACTATCACTTGTCTGGTCGAGCGGCACTCTCGTTAGCAACCTGGCATGTCTTCTCCGACGTTTCGACTGCATCTGAGACGAAAATAAACCCCTGTTTTGACAGACGGCGCCGGTTTCTTCCCGCAGATACGAACATTTTTCGAAGCCGTTAGTGCTTGCCGTTAGGCGGTGTCATGTTCCTTCAGGAACACCCCCAAGATCTAGCTTGTGGTCCTATTCATTGCCAATAACATCATTGAAGGCGAACGCGGTATCGGATAGGTGAAAGCAAACGTAACAATCATTCCCATTTTGCCCCCTTGCCTGGCGCTAGGAAGCTCGTTCAGTGATTCTTCAGGACAAGAATGCAATAAGAAGAGACCGTCAGGGGTTAAGCACTGCTTCATGAGTCTTAATGCATTAATGAATGACTTCAGTCTTTCTTTTTGTTGCTTGTGTAAATTAATTGACTTTCATTTTGTTTCTTGCTAGCTTCCGCATGTGCTGAGTATAGCCTCCCCCTTGCAGCGTTGCAGAAAGCTTGAGACTTGAGACTTTGTTCTTCGTCATGCATCCCGCCTCCGTGTTGTTGGAGCAGCGGTGAAGAACTTGAGAGCGATGTGGCAGAGCTTCGAATGTAAAAGCAAAGTATCACTGGCAAAGTTCATGCCTTGCTGAAGAAAATGCACAATGAGAGAAGTCATGTCCATCTCCCTTCTGTAAACTCCGTAATGACCATTCAGTGACTATGCTGGAAAGACACTAAATCCATAATACTTCCGTAGACTCGGAGCTTTCCTGAGTCCGTCCTCCACCCTTGCAATCTCCACCCCTTCCTTTGCTTTCTAACACACCATCCCGTGAACATCTAAAACTCCATAATTAGCTCCAAGTCCTATTTATTTTTCCTATGCCTTGATACCAAATTACGCGCTTGCTTCGGGAGCGGCCGCGCCGCCATAAACCCCTGTGCAGGTGGGAAGTAAGTCCAATACTCGAGCGCTTAGTGAGAACGAGGGCGCGAAAATAGGCGCTACTGGCCTCACCGTGCACATAACGGATATCCGCGGGACTTGTATGAACTTGTGCGCGTCGGTCTCGGACTTAACCGTTTCCCTTCTTGTTTCTTATGAGAAAATCAGGTAGAATAGCAATGATCTATTTCGATGACAAATTAGCCTACGAAACAACATTGGGTCCCTGAACAAACAATTACCCAACGATTAGGGTCAGCTCCTAGATGTGTGATATGACTCCTTACTGAGATCTGAGGCCTGGCTCCAAGTGAATTACACTTAATCCAGTAGTCGCGCCAGATTAGAACACGTCGCAAAATACGGTTCGTGACGGTGTCGTCAGTAACGGAGGAATTTAAGTGAAAAGAGTGTTCGAGCCCTTGGGGATAACAGTCCGTGTTCTCGTTCCATATATTTTTCCTCTCACAAAAGGATTTCACGCACTTTAAGCCATGAAGTAGAAGAGAACCCCAAGACGAATTTCAGACGCCATCAGTATGTCATGAAAATCATTTAGCCAAGGGAAAAACTAACTGCAGTATATCACCTGTGGATGTATCCGTTGGAACTAAGCAGGCATGCGCACAAACACATTCGCTTCACAGAACTGCCATACTGTCAGGACTCAAGAACTTGGTGTCACCCTGCCGCGGCAGCGCTTCGCGAGCGGCATCCTCGGAGTTGAACAGGACGAAGGTATACCTCGCGGTGAGTCTGAGGGTAAAAATTATAAGGCAGATCAATTCCACGGTCGTCATTGGACATGGTACCAATACGCTATGTCCATGGATGAGTGACGACTCGAAATTGCCAGTGGGATGGTAAATTATTGTAAATGTGTGACGAGCCTTGACGCGTTCCAGGTTAGGCTTAGCACAAGGTTAGCCGTCTTCCTGAAGGTCTTCTCCAAGGCCTATGGCAAAGCAGCAGAAGGAGGTGTGGTGTTAAGTACAAAAGCAGACATAACCGACGGACTTAGCAAGTTCGGCGGGGCAACCAGGCGGCGGAGATTCCCCGGAAAATGTTGCCACAAAGCCTTCGATGCAGTGACTCCGCCAGTACGGCAACTTCCTAAAATCATCCACCTCTAAGCAGAAAGTGGCAGACGCCGCAGCTCTACCGTAAGGCCTCCCGGCCACTGCTGTCTGGTCCCTCACATCAAATTTCTAGTAACCACATCACTGCTATCCGATACTGACTTCTAGTGTTAGTCTGGGGACAGAGCATTCGTCGCGTGGATGTCGTTATCCAGAGTTGAAATCCTTCTGACCTGGTGCAATGAAAATGGTATCCAAATCGATCCCAGAATACAAGTTCGGGAAAGTAGAAACCATCAAGAGTTAGCCGATAGCACGGAAAGTTCCTGCAGTCCCTCCTCGCATGGTCACGGAATCAGCGTGTACTCACTTGAAGACCTCATTGATTGTTCCTGTTCCCGTGAGTGCTTAGTTTGTACTATATGCTGGATGCCGTTGCAAATCCCAAACCACTGGTTGGCTGCGAGTCTTGCAAGCAAAGGCACTCTTACAGCGGTGACCTTCTGTCAATATCTGGTCTTGTGGGTAGAGGTACCCCGCCTTCTGGCGCGGAGGAATCAATCAAGAACCAAGATGTGACACAGGCTCATGCGTGGGCCGAAAGAACGATGCTATTCCTTTTGAAACAATTTCGTTGATCCCTCTTTCTGACTTGGTTTATTGCTCATGTAGTCGTACGCATTCCGAAGGCAGCTATTCTGTCAACCAGATCGTGCTTCCTCTCCCAGGACATTACCTTTGCGCCGTATGGCCACGCTGCACATCTCGCACTGGCTCTCGCCCTGTATGGTGAGATGTACGTATTTTCTATGCTTCTACAACTTTGTATTCAACCTTTAGCTCACTCGCGTATTCTGCTCCGCTCCTTCACCCTGATTCGCCTCGTTCCCACACTGCTCCCTGATGTCGCTTCTTGTGCTCTCACAACCTTCCACAACTATACTTGACGCAAAAAATGACATCTGATCGCACGAACTAACCGGTTCCATGTTGTGTGACACTTTGTGACTTTCCCTGGCTCTTTGACCTGAATTGCCTCTATCTGGATCCACCGTCTTACGATATCTTGGGGTCCATCGTGTACCGAAACCGCTTGTTTTTGCCACATTTCATGCTGTGGGGGTAGTTTGCGAGGCCAAGATTCCAAATGGTTCGGATACCTCCAGAGCTTACCGCGGGAAACTGTGGACATAGCCGTATTCTGGGGTGTCAAGGACGTCATCGATTTCAGATCCTGTGTATGCTCAAGCCGCGGAGACACGGTTCCCTCCAAAAGTGCTATTGGAGATGATGCTAGCAACGTTGGAGTGGCTTGCTCCAATGCGGAATTTCCCGAGTGTGCTCCGTCCCTACAATACCTGGACGGTAAACGAGCTCGGATGTGGCTTTCCTGTACAGGGGCCAAAAAAGAGCTGGACGGTCTAACGGTAAGTACATTACCTCTGTAAACTTAATGCTTTTTGTGTTGTGGAGGATACTCTTCGTTTCGAAATCTGTTCTACCCATTGGTCTTCTGCTCCACTTTCATATTTTGCTTCTTTTCTCAATCGATGCGTTATCCTTGTGAGACGAGATTGACTTGTGCGATGATCGATTCCGGGATGATCCATGATATTATTGCCCAGTCGGGAAGTCAATTGAGAAGGGTAACACAGGACTGGACCAGCGTGGCACAACCGCATCATCCAGATACATCCATGACTAGTGATTGATGGGTGTAGTGCATCTCGAGGCGGCCATGCTCTCCATATTTGGACATGTACATTGGCGGCTTGGCCGACTGATGCGCGTGCTCTGCACGAGCTCGCTAGGTCATCATTTCCATTACCCTCCCACTTTCGTGGATCACCCGCCGATGATCGGTGCCATTTCCACGACCACTTATCCCTTTGGCTTCCATTCTCCCATATGGCAACGCACGTTTTTTCCCGTCTCTGCTAACTTTATGAATTCGTCTTATCTTCTGTGCAAACTACCTTGCCAACATGCCTTCTCCTCGTGTTCTTGAAAAGTATGTTTTGGCTCGATGCTACTCCTAGTGACATCTGGCTGCTAAATTGTTGTCGAGACTTCACTTCTGTCTCTTTAAGTCCTCACCTGCGACTCATAGAAGAGTCCTTTGCCTCGGACATGATCCATATTGAGGTGCCCAGACTGAGCCCTACTGCTTCTTGGCAAATTTAATTCTTCAACTCTACTTGATATTTGGTTCTCCTGAGATTGGGGTACCATTTCAACGGCGTTGCGTTTGTTATGCCGGTTTTTCATACTTTGTGATGGCTACTCGAGCGCTATTAAATGCGTCTATCAGACCCTTTACTTCTTGCAATTCTCCCTCCCTCTTCGCGTTCTTTGATTATCATAATATATTCTTCCATTCCATTTCTGGCCTACGAACTTCACTCGGTCACACCTGGACTGCCTAGTAACTGATCGCATTGACCCGGTAGGACGAAATACGTCAATACTACGTTTCCATCGTGGAACCCACGCTACACGCAGCCTTTGGCAGACTTCGGCAAGCGGCGGCCGAGCACAATGTCAGTGTGGTATTAGGAGGTGGGATTCCACGCCTCGATGAATGCAGCAATGAGTTAAACTCAATGGAACCCTCGCTTCCTGGGTTCTGTCACGCATACTCCCTCGTGTCCTCCCGCGCGTTTTTGGTGGATGCGTATCATGGTCTTGCAATGGTGCCCGTTGCTGATGCGTGAGTGACTTCAAAGTTGATCTTGCTTTTTGAGCCTGGATTCGTTTTCAATGAATGAATGAGAACATGCATTGCGGAAGCCCCTTTTACGTTGGACCCACAATAATAGTTCTTGGAATTTGGGGCGATCTAGTAGAACTTCATGAAGTTATCGTTCGTCGTATGCAACTTCTTCTGCTAGCCACTTCCTCACCATCGTGTTGATCGTGGCTTCATTCCCCCGCCGGTGGCCCAGTGTTATGCTTCTGATAGGCTTCGCTTGCCCCGCATTGTGTTGTCCTCATCGACGACGATGCTTCTATCCGAGTTTCGCCGTCCTTGGGCCCATTCGACTATTTATGATTTGGGCGTGCTTATCACTAGTCTATAAGCCTCCGCTCCACGTCCAGTTCCACCTTGCTTTGCTTGACGTTTTTGTCGCTCGCGGCATTCCGGCGGCAAGTCGTAATATGCCAGCACAACTATAATTTAGACTGGACCGGCTTACTTATTCGCCGGCGGCTCCTCACAAGCTGACGCTACGAAGCAAGTGTCAGAACCGGTCTAGTACACGAGCTAAAATTCATAGAAGACCTTTTAGTTGTTTGGGTTGACCTCACGTGTAGTTTCCGCATCATGCCACTTATCTCAAACTTATCTTCTTTTGGTCTGGCTCAAAAATTTTACTTCCTCCACTAACAACTTTCTCAATAGCTTTAATCATACCAACGAGAATCATGTGCATATGGAGGTGAGTCTATCAAGATTTGGGGTATGGACTCATATAATCCGTTCCATCTTGATCCGACTCGGACATGTCAACGACGCGGTCGTAGGCCGCCGCGTGACATTGTCGTCTTGCTAACCCATGTTCTTAAACTTTTCATTTTTCGCAAGGGATGCAAGTTGACTTGTTTGTTTTTAGAGTGATTTTGATGTTTGTGTCGAATGTGGATCTCTAGTGGAGTGCGACCATGATCACGAAACTCTCGCTGCCGTTCCTTCCCGAGGGGTCTATTCGCTTCCCGGAGTGTGCAAACCTGATCTGGCGCTAGAGATTGATACCCTTGACATGTGCTCTGTTAAACCCATTCTACCTCATTCTGAGGTATTCAACACATATGGATCGCTATCAAACGCCGAGCTCATTTCCAGGTACGGCTTCACCCTGCCGGAGAACGAACGCGATTCCGTTAGTTTAGGTTACGGCTCCTTCTCCACCTTCATCAACAGTCTCATGAATGTGGTACTGCACTCTTCCGCCGACAGTGGTAACGATGCCGACATGCAGGGCCGATTACAGATCCGAGTCAGGTACGGGAACAAGCGAATAGATACGGTGGACTAAGATCTGAGCGGCAATGTTTTAATTCCAGAACCTTAAGTCTGCCTACAGACTTGCGTGTATTGGGTGACGAACGCGAGATAGGTGAGTACGTTGTATAACGGCCTCCGTATGTTTACCGCATCCGCGTAGCAGACGACTTTGCGATCCGATTCTTACGAATATATTCGCACCTGGCCAGACTTTGGACGACAGAACCCAGATGGGACGAAACGGGTGACGATGGAATGGTCTATAATTCTCCGTCGGTCTCATCACCACGGTCTCTACGGGATAATCCAGATTCTGCTCTTCTCGAAGCCTTCAACATTAACAGCGAGGGAAAGATGACGCATACCCTGTGGCTTTTCTGCGTTCTATTTGCTACCTGCATATGTTCGTCGGAAATCATGACAAATCTGGCTCACTCAATTTCTCCGGGTGACAATGAGCCTATGCGTCAATCATTTATAGAAGACGTGAAGCAATACCTCGTGGACATACAGAATCATATTGACAATGCCAGGGAAACGGGGGATGATGACGAAGAAGTCTCTGTCTCTGACGCCCCCTCGGATACTCGGGACGATCCCTATTTTCATGTCCCCCAAAGCCGTATGATGTCCGAAACCGACATTGGCGGAATATCCAAAGACGAAAACAATGTTCTTGCCAGCGTAAAAGATAGTGCCTGTTTCATATCTAGTCTCCACACGCCAACCAGTAGGTCTCTGGGCCTCGACCTTTCAATTGGGAATAGACCCGGCGGAGACGTATGCGTCCTTGCCCATACTCTCACCACAAGTGAGTTGACGTCTCCGTTATACGATGCCCATGCCGTATCGTCTTGAGCTGAAACGTTGCTTACTAGAAGTGCCTTCGGCACCTTCAAGCGCCTCACAAGCGATGGTCTGGAGCAGCCTGCGAAGAAGATCTAGTGTGGAGGAAGAGCGGCCCCAAAAACGTTTACGGCACTCCAGTCCCCATACCGTGGCCAGTCAGGAGGATCTGCCCTTCGATATATCTGGTAAGTCAAGGCGTACAACCGTTCCCGGTGAAAAAATAGTCATCACTAGAAACTCAACTACTATCGCAGGAAACGTAGGGGCGACAAACGCCCATCAGGTAGCACAAACGCTCGCTCTTATCGTGGTACACCTTTGCCAGCACAGGGTCGATTCTGCGCACTTATCCGATGTGAACGCTAGTAATTTGACTGCAGCGGAACTTGGAGAGCTCCTAGATGTGAGTTCCTAGACATTTTCTTGGATTCTCAGTTCGTGTGCCACGGGCATGTCTCGCCAACTCTTGGCACGCTGCCCTGTGTGGGTTCGCAAGTCATGGGGCTCGCCCTGGTTTCTTGTCAGCATCCGGGCAAGTCGATTGCGGAGAACGGCGCGTCAGAGAAGCGGCTTTTTATCTTCTTGTGTTGCGTTGTCATGGTCTCTTTGTGATTTGCGAGGTGGACGGCATGACAATTGAGACATGAGCTGGCGGACTTCTCTTCATGTTTCTTTTTCATTTTCTGTTTCCGTTTTCGATTTCGATTCTGTTTCATATTATAGTTGGCACGGCGAATCTGTCTTCACACGGTTAAATCCAGTGCATGGCTTTAAGCCTCATACTCTGCTCATTTGGGCAGGGTGGCTTATTACCTCCTTTCTACCAGGAATTTGGCTCGAGCACTGCGCATACTTTCCCCTTTTATCTGCAGGGAAAACACTTCCTGTGTGAGTTGCCCTCGGATAGGGCTTTGATCGGCGTTGCCTCATCTTTCACTTGCTGTGGAGCTGTGCAGCGGGGCAAAATTTTCAGGATACCCTGGATGTGCTCTCATCATTTTATTCTTGGCTGCGCAGACTTTCCTGACTTGTATGATGAGGCGAAGCCCGACTTATTTTTGATTCCTACTATCTGAGCACGACGCATTCTGCTGATATTTTTGATTCAAGTCCGTGTCAGTCAAACATGACGACGCTGAATCTTATTCAAACGTTACTTCTCCATTGTTGTCCCAGAATGTACTTATCTCGAAGCGGGGTTACTTCTTGTTCTTGCATTGTTCGCTGAGGACGCTGGACCCCTGCGCACCTACGTTATGTACCCAGCGCATCAATTCTTAGCCCGCCCTCTTACCGTTAAAAGACGAGTTGCTGAACCCCTGTCCTTTTGTCCTTGATTAGGTAACACCAATACATATGCATCGGACCCGAAGGGCGATGCTACTAGCGCTGAACGAGAAGTCTATTTTGGAAAGCTGCGCGTCCACTTGGGGTGCTGTCCTGGAGAACATTCACGATATCAACAAGGAATGACCACCCAAGCTCCAGCGGACCATACAGTTGACGATAAGGTATGTGCAATAGTTATCAGTGATATACTATCACATCGAGCCTGAACCAGTTATTAGGAAGCTTCTGTGCGGGCAACTACGACCGCATGCTTGTATTTGGCAAGAGAGGTGCATGATAGGACAATATCCTAGTACCCTCGCTGGAGATAATACGGGGGGAGTGCAAATTCTAATTCAACATTGACATGATCAACTCCCTACGCGATGCACTAGAACCAGAACCAGAACGAGAAACGTTCCCCATGTCAAGTTCAGCATGATCATCCGAAGTAAGAATCCTGACTTGAAGGGACGTACGACGTATGCGCGCTTGTTCAATAAGTGCGTCGGGACCGGATGACAGATCATAACGTCTCGTTAGGGTCTTCTGATGGTTCTACGCAGCTGCCGCATCTGTTGATCGAGAGTATTGCCCTGACTCCATAGAGAGAACGTAAGGCTTAGCGAATGAGCTAATAGGTCACCCGACGATCAGACAATAATCACAAACTCTCGTATCATATCACACCACTAACTTCTCGTAGCATAGCAATGAAATAGAGTCACATCATGGGTCAAAGCCAAGATGGATCAATGGGTGGGAGACAAAGATACGGAAAGGGTTATATGGTGCTGCCGTCGGCTTATATGGATCAATGGCGGCCCTGTAGCGCCACTTGGAAATCTATTTGGCTTTGGGGGCTGGAAGCGCTCCATGGCTGATGTGGCGGCGGGCGCGTTGAAACCAAGTTTTTAAAATGAATGGAGGTGATAGTGGACGACTATATATGCATGACTGAAATGATGTATGATGTTTTTGAATCATACTAGTGCAAGGAACATGCCGTATCCAAGCCTTATCAGCAGGGTCATTCCTGCTTATTCCAGAGGTCAAGGAGAAAGCGTCAAGGAAGCAACATAAAAGCCAGGTTGAGGAGATCATCAATGATGGAAAATCTATGTTTGTCGACTTGGGAAGGTGGCGGTCGGCCTCAGTGGCAGGAAAAAAGTCACACGAGGAAGATCGCTGACGATGAAGGATGACCCAAGATGAGATGATGATTGAGCATGGAGATACGTATTGGCAGGATAAGAGCGGGAGCGCAAATGAAAGGGGAACCTTCTTTTTCATGAACTGTCGCAGTGACAGAGGATATCATGGGATGAACTAATTGCATGCGCGCCATGTATTTGGAATGAGGAAGCGAGGACATTTGGGGTTAAGCTCAAACCTTGGAACTGAAAGTGCATACCATATACCAAAAACACTTGATAGTCTACGTGTAGAACGTTTTCCATTGTCTACTAGAGTGGGAGTGCTTGGAGCGGCTGCGGCAAGACTACGGCAGACAAGGTTCCGCCAGTCAAGGTTCCCAAGTTCTGAACGTTCAGATACGGAACCTTGGGTTCCTGTCACAGGATCACTAGTCAGGGTGCAGAGATGCTAGGATGATTACTAGTTCTGTTCGTTTCCCTGTAGCCGGTGCCGTGTGTTCCTGTGATGGCATCTTCTTGTTTTCCATATTCTGCGTATCTGACTTACTCTCCTATATACTGAAGGGAACGTTGAAGAATTCGGTTGAACTAGGAGCACCTCCTTCTAGCTTACCGGTCACTCAAAGGGCGCCGGGGAGTGCCGACTCGATGTGGTATGTGGTTCCACGATAGTTTCTTATCTAGCGCACTGAGAAGAAATCCAAATTCAAATTCTTTTCTTCAAATTTGCCAATAAATAAATAAACAATTTAAATAATTACTTTAATTAACTCGTTTAATAAACAACAGATCTCCGATCTCAATTTCCAAATTGTGTCGTGAACGAAGAAGGGACCTTATAAGAACGTTCACAAGAAATGAGGGGAAGCAGTTTGCTTTGCCTTGCCCTACTCAGAACATTTTCAAGTCCTCCGCAGAGCTCAGCTCAAGCCTGAAGCTATTCTCCTCTTCCTCATATTTACAAAGGGATGGACGTCGACTGGTGCCTTTCTTGTGATCGCAGAATTGTAACTATAACTTTCTCTATTCTCCTTGATCATATCTAACTTCAACTACAGGATGGTCTGACTACAGCCTCTGGTCCATACTGCTCCCCAGAGTGTCTTTCCTATGCTCAACCAGCATCTTTCCTCGCCGAGGCTCGCTACTCAAGTAGCTACCCCTGCACCAAACACTCACCTCATTCACCAATGGGCTGCCGCTATCCGCCGCACGTACCTGCTGGCGCACCCTCACTCCCCTTCGCAGAGGCTCAAGAGCCTACTTCAGTATCCACCAAGTCAACTCGTCGTTCTCCTTCACTCGTGCCCGTTCTCAGGCAACGCCCAAGTTGATTGAGCGCACCTCAGTTACTGCACTTGTCCCCACCCTCTGTGTGTCGTCGCCAGCACAAGTTCGACCTCTTCCCCCCGCGCGCAGCACGCACATGCGCTTATTTAATGGCAACTCCGCCTCTAACCCACTGCCAGCGCGAGCGAAGCAAGCACTTCCCTTACTAGTCTCTTGAGCGAACCGCTCGTGGCTACTCCTGATGAAGACTTGCCCCTTCGGATTGGCGCTTCGTTCGCTCTTGGGTTCACCGCGACCGCGAGCATGCAAGGTCCAACAATGAAGAAGTCATAGAGGAAATTAAAACATATTTGCCACCCTATTTATCCCCAAGACATCTCCGCCTCGTTCAAAAAAAGCCAAGATCATGCAGTCGCCTTCACCTGCACCTATGATACGCCAAAATTCCCTGGTTATGAAAGCTACTATTTTTAATGACCGTGACCGTTCAACACCCACCGACTCCCACACACCCACACCTGTTGTCTTCCCTTCATGCCGGACTGCCGAGCTTGACTGGGATGACGACGATGACGACGATGAGAGTTTCGTCCCACAGGCTCACTACCAATACTTCCAGCAGAAGTATAAGCCTCAGACGCGTTCCCCATCGCTCTCCCTTCTGCCTCCTCCGGCACCGGTTCTTCCATCCTCCTGATGGCACCGAAGCGATTGGGAGTCCAAGGTCGTCGCGGTGGTCGTGTTATCGCCCCATGAGGTGCTGCGCGTCTTTTTCATTATCACTATCGCCCCCTTCCTCACTCAGCATATTCGTAAAACCGCCTCGTGCCGATAGGCGCTCATTCACGCAATTGACTTATGGACTTCGATATCCCCAAAATCACCCCTCATGGTTGTTGTTCGTTATAACCCCTTTCAAAACCCAGGAACACTCCGTGCATCTTGTACACCACTTTTTTCCTCTCGACGTTGCTTGACAGCGGCCAGAAACACAATCTTTTCACTTTTGCTGCTTTCTTCACACGCACGCACACGCTCGTTCTCACTCCTCATACATTGTATATACATGCATATACACATAGATATCTCGTTGCACTTGCATACACACGTCTCCTGACCATTCCTGGATATCGTATTGATTTATTGTACACTAGATTTTGGCGGAGGCCAAGCGGAATTCATCGTTTGAACAAAAATATCTTGCTCGAGACCTAAGAAAAAACATATTCTACAAGTGTGGGTAGAGGAGCACAAAATTACAACGTGGCTTGAGTTGAAGCGAGTGATAGTCGATGACTGGTCAAAAGGCAAAACAGTTCGTGTGATGTACATTTGCGGCAAGTGGAACGTCCCTATTTGTCTCATACGAAAGCGGAGAGAGTTCATTCATCACTAGACCTGTCACTTGTCAACTCGCACAGCTTGAGAAAAAAATTCATTCGAGAGTCTAAATTGAATGTCGGCCCTTTGGCTCGTGAGTGCATCCTGGCTGACAGTGACAGTAGCATCGCTCTTCGCGGGAGAGGCCAATTCCCATAGCCGCGTGGACTCTATAATCATCTTGGAAAAACGCGGGGTTTCGCTGTCAAACTGAAGCGAGAAAATCGCTGGAAATCGCCGTTAAGGTGTAAGAACACGGGGATGTTGAGTCGGAAGTCGACGTAGGACCTGGCATGATGAGCTACCCACGGTGGTGTTTCGAGGAAGTTGAT